>KZ805553.1:2224-53491 GCA_003073855.1 Periconia macrospinosa
CGACGCGTTCTGGCGGGCTGTTGATGAGAGCATGAGTGGGAGGGAGATAGGAGATACGGCGCTTTGGCGGCTACTTTCGCAAGAGAAAACCCTGCACAGGACGCCAGAGTGGGTTGAGCCGGAGAAGACAGCGAAGCAGGACCTCGAGCATTCTATCACGATACCTTTGTCACAGCTATATTTCGACCTTGAGCGGAGGACTCAGCGCACCATCGACGACACTCCATCCAGAACAAAAGCTCTGAAACCTAAGACCAGAGGCGCGTCCACAGCGGCACCTGATCTCCCAGAACCCATTTTAACCCCAACGCAGCCAGACATCCAACCAACTTTCCGCCTCGACGCCCGCGCTCTAAAAGTGTTCCGCACCCTTTTCTACACACCCACATTGAATGCAACCCCAGGAGAAGTTTCTTGGACCGACTTCTTGCACGCTATGGCTGCTACAGGGTTTGCGCCGGAGAAGCTGTATGGCAGTGTTTGGCAGTTCAGTCCCAGCGGGCTGGACGTTGAGAGGAGTATTCAATTCCATGAACCACATCCTACTGGGAAGCTGAGTTATCGGGTCGTGAGGCGGTACGGGAGGAGGCTGAATCGAGCATATGGGTGGGAGGGCAAAATGTTCTTGCCTAAATAAGGTATTTTAAGTAGAGGCGAGCGTACCATGAAATCTAACACTTTACTCAAGTATTCCGAACGGTAATGCCCCCCGACTACAAAACTAAACAAGATCGATCGCATACCATTAGATGAAACGTGATAGCGAGGCAAGTCGCCGACTATAAGCTGAATCACGGGAATTACAGGATACCCACATAACATGGCATAGACTCGAGGCCAAAATATCAGTAAACAGCCTATGTTTGGCGAATGAGAAGGCATACGTATATGCAGCTGCATAGCCGCAATGCTATCCCTGTCAAGTGTCCGATATGTTAAAGCAGGCAATGCCGTAAATCGAAAATCAAAGGCATATATGATATATCTGATGGCCTTCTTTGCATAGTTTTTGCTTTAACTTTTATACTTTTCATATTGGAGCTAGGCAGTTACTGGTAAAGATTGTGTTATGTGTGTGTTCTGGATCTTTGTGTACATACTTCTTGTTCATCGATTTTGTTCGCCATTATATGGGGCCATACGTGAGATGGGGCCATACGTAGGATGGGGCTGAATTTCGTATCCTTATACGCGCCACATCAGCTGATTCAGGAGATTCTTGCGAAACGAAGGCAAACGGATTCTTCGGAGTCTGATGTGCTTCGAGAATAAGGCCAAAACTTCATTCTCAAGCGAATGTGAACATATAGTCGCCCTCGGTATAGTTTTCCCCTACAATTCTTTCTTTTGCACATATGTCTAGAATAAAAAAACCACCCACAATGTTAAAATTGATTGCTTTAGTTTTGACTCTCTGGACCTTATCTGCAAAATCGCAAAGCTGTTATTTCCCAAACGGGAACCCGGTTCCGACTTCCACAAGTGCTATGCTTCTGTCTCGCGATGATGCTATCAAAACGATCTGCTGTGCACTCAAACGACAAAATCCGTTTGGGGGGAATGTCTCTGAAGGGCAAACACAGGATCGCTGCCTTTCGAATGGTTAGTTGGTTTTTCCATCTTGGCGTAGAAGAAAAGCCTCCTTCTTTCCTCATCCTGAACGTTCTTTTGGCTGATACGATCAAATAATCAGGACTCTGCCACAATGCATTCGTCGAAGACGGGGAATTTCACACGGAATACTGGGCGACCACATGCACAGATACGAACATAACCAGCGGCAAATGCCTGAATGTATGCAACGAAAGCGGTCAAAGGGATATCAACGGAGCATCGCGGATGACTCCGTGTGAAGGAAGCGACACACGATGGTGTTGTGGAACAAGCAATACATGCTGCATCAGTGGTATCGGAGTAGTGGAGTTGCCCCTTAACTTTTCGGTGAAATCAGCCCCCATTGCAAGCAGCAAATTCATGCCACCGCCTTTGTCAGAACCAACATCGTCGACTCTACCGAAAAAGCCCGAGGCATCCACACCATCCCTAATGGATCCACACTCTTCTTCAGCACCATTCATCCAAACGGGTGTTTCCCCGGGCATAGCGGCTGCTATTGGTATAAGCACAGGGGTGGGTGTTATGCTCCTTGTAGGATCCTTGGTTTTGATCTGGAGGAAAGTAACCTGGAAGAGGAAGGACGTTGGAAAGCTCGATATGCAGAACGTCAAATCGGTTTTTTCCTACTATCACACGTACAAGGGAGGACCGGTAGAGCTCCCATATGAGGTGCAGCCCTTGGAGCTTGGAACACCAGTATTTACCGAACTTCCGGAATCTGCGTTAAAATAGCCTTTTTTATAAGCTAGAATCTGTAGAGAGAAGGGGGAAGAAGGGATAAAAAGATGATTGTGGGCAAATTTCTAAGCTGGATCGCGGTCGTGCCTTGGTTGGATGGCGATGAATCCTTCCTGGCTGCAACTTTTCCCTCACTACTATATGCAGGCCCCATAGTAATAAAAATGATCGCATTGCACATGTGAATAGAATAGCAAAAATTTTAAAAACTATAAGCTGTCTTAGCTATAGCGTATTCAAACGCAACTAAGCTCTTTCTTTGCGCTATTTTCACTCGCTGTTAGGTGGACCCGGCGAAACAGTACCACCAAACTAATAGCTTCATACATATGTATTAACGATTCCCAAAATCAAAGTCCGCATAAACGCCGCAATTCTGTTTTAAGTCACCTTATTGCCATAAGCGAGAAATCATTAACTTGTATTAAAGCAATGAAAAAATTGGGAGCAACATAGTGGGCCCGAGTCTGTTGCAGTAGATGCTAAGCAAACGATTGGAGAACTTATATTGCAGAGAGAAACCACATCAGGAATGAGATGATCTGTCACATAGACAAATGGAAGATCAGCAAGAGAAGATGATATAAGAGTATTTACAATCAAGAAACTGTGGAGTTTTATCATCCGGAGCTGTAGCTTCCCTCAGTCCATCCGCCATCGTGTGCCCAAGAAGCTTTGGTTACATAGGTGCTCTCATCACCTAGCAAAAAGGCAATAGAAGCAGCGATCTCCCACGGCTCAGCGAGCGGCCGCTTCAGCAGGCATGGAATGTTATCTTTACTGAGGCTGAACTGGCTTCCATCTGGTAAATTGAACGGCTTCTCCATCATTTCGGTGTTGATGCAGCCCCTTTTGGTACGTTAACGCCCCCAAACACTCATTTAAGGACAGTGAATAAAAACTCACGGATTCAAGCAATTCACCCTAATGTTTCTGTGCGCTCCTTCAAAGGCAGCAACCTTGGACAGTCCAATAATTGCATGCTTTGACGAGACGTATGCTGCAACACCTTGGGAAGCATAGTTACTCGTGATGCTGCCGCAGTTCACGATTGCGCCACCATCTTTGATCTTTGCCATTTGTGCTTGAAGGCAGTTGAAGGTGCCGACCACATTCACATTGAGCAGTTTAGTGAAGTAGTCGACGTCGAGGGCAGTGATGGGGTAGATGTCCCGTTGCTCCACCGCTACATATGATCAGCAAACCCTGAGTCTCCAAACTACGGAGTTGACCAGCCTATACTCACCAGCAACATTGGCACAGCCATCCAAAGGCCCAAACTTTTGCACTGTTTCCTCAATCCAGCTCTTCACATTCTCCGGCACACCAATGTCCACAACTTTCATCCAATACCTGGACTTGGCGTCTGGCAACAATTCATCGATTTCTTTTGCTGCTTTTTCTAGGTTTGCCGCTGTAGTCGCACACATTGATACCGTGGCACCCCGAGCCAGAAGGTACTTGCTTAACGCGAGCCCAGTGCCACGGCTCGCACCCGTCACAGTGATGACCTTACCAGCGAACGGTTGTGGGTTCACCGCATATGGGTTGTGGATGAGGTCGGGAGATGCCATTCTCTTGTATTCGACCTATGACAGAAAGTTTGGAAAAAAGTAGGGTAGAAAATGGTGAGGACGGAATGGAAAGATTGGAGGCTTTTGTCTTCTTGTGTGCGGGGCGAAAGTGGGGACTGAATAAGCCATGCAGCCATACTAGGTAATCACTGTAACGTACGTACTTCCTGCCAGCCTCATACTTTCAGGGTAAGGTGTCCTTTTTATTAGCAGATTGGTACCTCATAGCTTCAGAAAAGGACAAACATGATCTAGAAAAGGCGCGGCGCATTATACATATAGCATAGCCCCGCATTTACCATGATGGTAAGATCATGTTTATGTCGGAAGAGGCCATGAAACTCCCATGAAATGAAAGCTGCAGTGCTGAGAGTAATTGTTCGATATCCTCTAAGTCATGTTGCCGGTACTAGTTGACTTGTGTAGACTGCAACTAACACGTGACGCGGCTTGTGGCGAGCTGGCGGGTTGGCTTGTGGGACTGCCCAGGACCACTAGTACAGGAGGATGAAAACAGTTTCAAGATTACTTTTCAACACATCCTATCAGACAAGAAAGCCAAAAATTAAATACGTCATCGGCCACAGTTGTACCGTAACATCTCGCCCATAAGGGATACAGCTGTGGTAAGGCGTCACGCTAGCCGTTTTAGGATAGTTTTTACCGTATAGAGGCTAGCGTATTACTTTATTAATCTAGTAAGGTGTGTCCAGCTGTGTCCCTTATGGTCGAGATTTGACGGTATAGGGTGTAGACTCATTGCTACAGGGAGAAGTGTCGCTTTTGACACTACGCCAAGGACATCGCCAAGATTTCATATCTAAAGTAACGCGAGGGGTGGGGTTTGACTTCTGAATAGAATAAACAAATCACGTATTTCGCCGTTTGATTCGCTGTACATGATTACGAGATCCCCTCTGGAATGTTTTCTCACTTGTCATTTCAGATGTTCTTGCCGTAACGCTTCTCATGTCTCAATCAAATGACAACGTGTTACGCACCACTGCACTACTTCACAAACTGTTATTGAGGGATCTTAAGTACCTGAGCTACCGCGAACTTTCCGACGAAAATTAAAAAGAAGGAGTGGGAATTCAATTTGCTGGCTAGCACTTGGTATGTCTTAGCGACCATTCATTGGCATAAACAACGTTTTAGAACATGCTAATCGTCAGGCCGTTGTTTTGTTCCATTTCAAAGAGGGTTGCAGAACATCACCTGATATTGCTAGGTTGAACGCACCTATGAACTACAGCGTGGTGGTCATTAGGGAGGATAAGATATTCGAGACCCTTCAGAAACTCGTGTGCGGAATCCTGCGAGAAGTTCGTAATCTCGTCCTATATACGCAATAGGCGGCTCAAGCCTTAGGTATGTATGCACTATGAAAAACACGCTCAGGGCCTCTTAAACGTCAATCCCACACTCCTACAAGCAGTTTTTAATAGCCAAGCAGCGTCCGTGTAGAATGGCACAGTTGAATGCAACCAGGCAACTTTTGGTTGTATAACAATCTTATGGTAGCCAGGCCGCTGACCCCCCTTTTTCCTGACCGTATAGACTGAACCATTTGCACTTCTACAATTTCAATTCTCGGTATTCTAGACCACAGAACATGATGTCTGTGTACATGGTAGGGTCCCCTAACGGGCAATCTCGACAACCAAACCCTACCACCCTGCATTCCCGAAACTCAGAGCAAGGTATTATTTCATGACATGAAGAACCCGGAAAAAGCTGGACTGGTTTGGACCGGACGGAAGGTTTGAGTCATGTCTGTTCTCGGGGAGTACAAATGTAACATGGCAAGGATTGACCCGGTGGTCACTATGGCTATGCTGCGGCACAGCTCTTCTGGGCCCCACCTGCAAATTATTATGCAATGGGCATTCATTATCACGTATGGCTGGCTAATATATCTACCATATGTCGCAGCCTGTCCGCAACCCTGCATGCAGATGCTTTTTTAGTGAAGATAAGATGAATGTTGCCTCATTTACTCGTTGCCACACGCATAAGCCATAAAAAGATGCTTAGAAGAACAAATTCCTCGCACAATTATCACGCAATTGAATGTCCTTAACTGCCTCCTTCAGGCCACCATGTGAGTTCCAAAATTGCTGGCTTGATGGTTGACCTTGACAAATTCATAGAGCTTCTCATCTTGCCAAGCGATATATTTCAAAGCGATATACTCCAATGTCTGGCTTTGTTTGCATGGGGATTTTGGGCGCTCTTGGAACACTGTGCTTAGGTTTATTATTACTCGTAGGTCCAAGATCATCCGTGGATAGGTAATCTTTTTTTGTGTGTGTCTAAGATTTTTATTAGTGGATCTGTAGGATGGTCAATTTGCGTTGGGTGGAAGAACTGAGAACTTGAGATGCGTCTGTGTATGCGATGCTTATGCAGATGAAAAAGTGGCGTGGCATCGACATCATCACAATAAGAAGACTTTGCAGCTCTGCAGGAGCTTTCCGCTTTCGTCCGGTTATGCATTTGCCTTTATTATGTATGTTCTGTGGTTGGTGTCTTATTTCGTTAGCGCCGCCTTATTTGCCTGGGCTCGGGCTCGCCGCTCGTTTGCCTTTTTCCTTACGGGACTCAGCGACAAGGATGATAACACTGTGGAACCTCGCTCTATTTCAGCCATTTCCCCACTAGTATTACACACCTCCCACCTTTACTTATATTTCTCGCGTAAGATTTGGCTTCACTTTAGGTTCTGTCTATTCAAAGCAAGTGTGCGAAGGCAGCTTTACGATGTCTCCCCTTGTGCACGTCACTGATTGGTTGCAAGAACTCACTGCCACCCGAACCTCATTGTCAATTATCTCATTTCTTTTACTCGCCGCCTTTCATCTATACGTTTCTAGAGTACAGTTCAATAGCGGCCTTCGCAACCGAGGCGGCGTGCCTCCCATAGTGCCATATGCATTCCCCTTCATTGGACACACAGGGTCGTTTGCTCTTGGAGGCAACAAAATGGCTGCGGCATTTTTAAACAAGGTCAAGAGCGATGCCGTGGTGCGCGTCAAAGGCATTGGTTTTGATTTCGCTATCCCTTCGGGACCGTATCTGATCCGGAAAGCTCTGGTCTCTTCAAATCACCTAGACTGGAATATAACCGTCTCTGCTATGTTAGGAAAGCTTTTCGGCGGCTCAAAAAGGCTCTGTGATGCGATAAAGGTCGACAACTCCGGAATTTCCCCTAACCCATATCCAGGAAGTCAAGTTCACCCCGGTCGTCGTATGGGTCGCAATCAGCATATCTTCTTTAATGATGCATTTTCGAAAAAGAGTATGGACGAAATTGTCCCCAGATTTGTAGCGAACCTTTATCTCCAATGCCTGTCCTTCTCTATAGGTACCAGGTGGGTTGAGATGGACGACCTCTTCAGTTTTGTTTATGATCTGGCCTTCCCTTGCGCAGTAAAGTCCTTCTATGGAGAAAGCATTTTGAAAATTAATCCTGGTCTTCAGGCCAACTTTCTTGCTTTTGAAAATTATGCACCTTTCCTAGCTTCGGGTATGCCTACATGGCTAAAACCGAATGCGATGAGAGTCCGCTCGAAATGTCATACGGCAATGAAGAAATGGAGAGCAGATGCCATGCGCAGAAGCGTAGAAGATCCTGAGTCTGAATCAGCGGCGTGGGATCCTGCGTGGGGTCTCGGAGCTTTGCGCAGAAGGAACAAACTCCGTGAGGCAACTGATGGTCTATACGACGAGGACTATACGACGAGGACGCGCATGCGGCTAGCGATCTAGCGACAATCTGGGCTTTTACAACTAATGTCATACCCGCGTCATTCTGGTTTCTATTCGAGATACTCAATTCAAAACAACTACTAGAGCGCGCCAGGACTGACATCGAATCGTCCAAGACAGCGACAGGGTCAATTGACCCAACCAAAATGGTAAACGCTCCACTTCTCCAATCGATTTACGCCGAGGTCTTGCGCTTACATACCGCCTCTCTCTTATCGCGGACGTCCAAGCAAGAACACAGGCTCGATGGGTGGATAATCCCAAAAAGCCAAGCTGTTATGATTTCCACGCAAGTCGAGCATCGATCGCAATACTGGAATACGGTCGACTCAAATACTGGTACACACCACCCACCATCAGCTTTCTTCGCCGAGCGCTTCCTTGTTAAGGATGAGAGTGGGAACGAGAAATTCTCACTTGATGGGAAGCAGGGCAGGTGGATTCCGTATGGCATGGGGGAGCACATGTGCCCCGGCCGCAACTTTGCTAAGTTTGAGATGATGCTTGTTTTTGCAGTCGTGATGGACAAATTCGAAATTGAGCTGAGATCTCCAGAAGGATGGACACCGGATGACGATCTGAAGAGGTACGGGTTTGGGGCGCTAATGCCAAAACAGAAAGTAGGGTTTAGAATCAGAGAGCGTGTTAGTACCATGTAGATACTATCATCTTATATTTACCTAGATTCTATTCTCGACTTCCTTTTGCAATGCAGATGAGGAAAAGAGAAAACGAAGAAATCTTGCAGATAAAGGTGAACAAGACTTGAATTGCATAGGCGGCAATGGTGGTTATGTGATCTATTTTTGCTCCTATTTCTCTTATTTTATAGGTTATTCTGTTGACAGGGCGAAAAAGGAATCAAAGTATTGGCACAACCTTAGTACCAATCTTGCAACTCTTAACAATTCCCTTTCTCTATCTATAACTTTCGATGCGGTGGACCCGGACGATCAAATCTCACCGACCCGAGGTTTTAGAGATTCTTCACCTGCTTCCACGTCTCCCAATACACCTGCTCAAAGCAACTATCCATAAAATCCGGGTGCGCACAGCCCTAAATATCCTCCAACGCTTTCTCCCTAAGCTCTCCATCCATTCTCTCAATACTAAACAAAATGAGCGCACCCACTTGCCCCTGGCGTTCTCTGGCGGCTCCGACTCGGTGGCCACGCGGAAAGCGTGCGTGGTAGTTTTATCTCGCTCGACGACAAACTTGGCTCGGCCACCAGAGTATCGCATCTATTTTTAGCTCTCCTTTTAGTTTAGGTAAAGATGCCTAGTGCTGTAGACGCGAAAGATCTACTGTAGATGTATAGATAAAAGTGCCTAGTACTAAGCGCTGAAATTCATTGCATCCTAGTACCAATACTTCGGTGCCCCAGCGCGACACGCAAACCAAGCCGCATCCACAGCCTGGACTAATTCCTCCGAAAGTGGACCCTAGTCGAAAACTTTCAAGTTGGATTCAAGAGTGTGAGCATTTGCCGCCCCAGTCAAGAGGGCGTCTCCAAGTTCCTGACGCAGTTGGAGTGATGTACGAGCCAACGCAGGCATAACTCGGGTAATGTTAAATTATTTTTTGTCGCTGCTGCTTGCAAGACGTCTAGTCCGTCGAAGTACAGCGGGTTCCAGAGAGCACGCAGATGCAGATTTGGAATATCGGCTACCTTGATGCCCCGCGAGTATTGCCCCGTGAGGAATCCGCTGCAAAGTGGAGAATATACGTGGAAGGCAATGCCATAGTGTCGAATACAAGGAAACAGCTCGTCTTCGGTTCGCCGCATGAGTCCATTGTAATGCCCTTCATAAACCGAAGGCAATGGCCAGCCTCGTCTAACTCAAATCTCACAAATCTTTGCGACTTCCCATGATGAGTAGTTGCTGAGCCCATAGCGCTTGAAACGGCCCTCTACCAACAGCTTGTTGACTTCTTCAACTGTCTCTTCGAACGGGTAATTTCCTACATTGCAGGTATAACATCAGTAGAAAGCTTGCAGGGATATCCCGGTCCATCATCAATACAATGATCCACAACGCCACGTGGTGTCTCAATAGTTGATGAATCGTACACGAGGTATAACTTACGGTCCGGCCCGTGGAGGAAGAAGGTCTCCACGCGCTCAGCACCAAGTGCTTTGAGGCTGTCCAGTAAGCCACGGCGCACGTCAGTTGCTGAGTATGTGTAGCCCGTGCCCCTTTCGAGCGGGTGGCCCGCTGATGGAAATAACTTTGTATCTACATTCAGACCGCGCTCTTTCCAGCCCACTGCGGCAAGTAGTGGTTCACAAGAACCCTCGCCGTATGTACGCGCAGTATCTAGTCTTTTATGACCATAACTTTGGAAAACATCGAGTACCTCGCGTGCTTGACTTGGTGTGTTATTTCGGGATGTTCTCTGGTTCCTGTCATATGGTTGGCATACTGAGTAACAGACTGACCTGTACTGTGCACGCACCTGGCTCTCCAAATAACATCGTACCAAGAATTATGGTCATGCTTGGAGACATTTCGATTGTGTAAATGAGTTTAAGCTGGGAGATTTTAGGTATTGTTACTGTTTGAGAATATGATCTATTGGCCTCAAGTAACTTCTGAGCTGTTATGTTGGTTGTTGGCTTGATATATTCGAATACACATGAGTTAATCCATCCCTCAAAACAATCTCAAACCTGAGGTTAATTTCAAAGCTTCCAGCAACAGTCGTATTGATCAACCAGAATACACTTCAAGATTTGTCAGATGTCGGGAATGTCTCAACCACATTGCAGGATTCGGTCATATACGCCGAGTTTCCGACTCAACAAATCGGCGTGCTTCTTCGTCGAATTATTTTCGACGTATCAGGATACAGGTACGCCGATAAAGTCTGTGACATCGGAGGGCAGGGTTGCCTGATCGGGGTAGTGCTTATGTTTTTCAACACGCGCCCAATCAAGTCGACGCTTCGCCGATGTCACAGGGCCAGGATGTCAATGAGACAAAACTACTTTAGACATAGTACAGTGCATTGATAGCGAGTACGTTGCTCGGAGTTACGCCTCATGATACAGGCAGAAGCATACCCCCTGTTGACACTTTGACTACAGGCAGGACGACCGACCCGCAGTTCGGGCGGTTCAGATTTCTCAGCCTCAGAGTCGGACGCGCCCTATGCTACAATCCAGTGGCGTCAAGCTGAAATGGTGTATATGACAATAATGCCTTCTGGAGTCGAATATCCATTGGATGGTAAGAGGATCAGGCATCTCTGGGATGACAGAAGACGTAGACCCGGACGGCTCGACTCTATCAGCAGGCAAGGACTCAAAAATGGACTCCAAAATGTGGATTCTGTCTGGAAAATGGAGAAAAGACATAAATTAAATAGCAAAGTTGGAATGATTATTGGCCACGGTACTGGTAACCTCGAAAGTGTGTAATATTCAATTTGGTACGTGTAGCTATCGATCTGAATATGATCAGCTCCGGGTCTTCTTTCCTCATGAGCTCCCATATAAGGCGAGCATATAGAAATGGCGACTACAAGTAATTCTTCACTTGATCTTTATTCCAGGCCCAGAACTTCTCAGTGCTGCCATTACCTCCCTCAGCCACAGACTTCGTTGCTGTGAGCAAATCCTCTCTGATAGGGTAGAACCTTCCAAAAGGAACGACTAAATGCATGGTTAGGCATCATCAATCGTGATACCAGCGTAAAGGAAACAGTGGAATGACTCACCCCATCTTCCAGACTTTTCCAATGTAACCTCGGGCGATAGACCGGCAAACAACTGTGTGCAAGCACCCTTGACGGGTGGGTAGCCTAGCACCTTTGCTGCCAGTTTGATACTGAAGGTTTGGTCACGCTTTGTATACGTTAGTAGATGCAAGCGTATCACTGCTAGCAGGAAGATGAGGTAGGAACGCTGCATAAATTTCTAGAATAAAATGGGTAGAGGATGCTATACGTACGGCAAGCTCTGAGGTCAGGTTTCCTGGGTTCAATGGAATGCTGACGATGCCGTCCGCAGCGTGCTTCTTAGCATATTCAACACCCAATTCCCACGTCCCAGTCTTACTGATGCCATATCGCAAGGTCGTAGGCTTCTCGATGACATCATTAATGGTGTTCATGTCAATTCCAGTGTCTGTCTCGCCGTACATTTCGGTCGCAAACGAAGATGGCCAGGTGACGCGCACGGTGCCGGCAGGCTCGGATTTGGCCGTCTGCGCCAGAATAGGAGTTAGCAGCTTTGTAAACAGAAAAGTGGCTATGCAGTTGACGCCCATGTTGAGCTCATGGTGTTGAGCGGTCGTAGGTGGCGGCTCCGTGTTGCCTGTCATGACACCAGCGTTGTTGAAAAGCACGTTCAGCCTTGTTTCTTGCGAAAGAAATCGCTGAGCCGACTGCTTCACAAGGCTTAGGTCGGAAAGATCGAGGTGCAAGTAAATAAGCTCCCCTTTCGAAGAAGGAGCGTACTGCTTCATACTGGCGATTGCATCGGTTGCTTTCTGCTCTGAACGCGCTGCTACGTAGACCTTGGCATCTTTAGAGTAGAGAATGCGCGCGATTTCTTTGCCCACGCCAGTATTCGCGCCTGTCACGATGTAAACCTTGCCTTGTAGATTGGGCACCTTCTCCTCGGTGAAGTCTGGAGAAGGAGGATGGAAGTTTGTCCATGTCGTGGAAAGTGAAGGCATTATCAAGATTGAAAAAGGAAGCTGGTAAGTTGTTTGGTATTGCCGGTAAATGAAAGATGGAGGGGAGCTTGTCGACAGACCGGGTGAATTTGAGTAGGAGTAATCCAAGCCCTGAATCAGCCGAGTCGAACAAGCCCCAAATGTCCATCGATGATTGGTGCACACACCGATGACTTTTCATTTCTTGGTGGCTGGCGATTCCTTGCTCTTAGGACTCTCTTATTCCCTCTCACCTTTTTCTAAATAATCATGCTCGCACCTTCTTTGAATTCACGTCATGAAAAGCGCGGTGAGAAAAAGGTGCGGCGTAATCATTTGGCGCCTCGCCCCCAACCCCTTATGAATCAAGTCTAGCCTGCAGCACCTTAGGTCACTGCAGCACAGGACGCCTGACTGCGAGCAAGACATAACTAGGTTAAGAAGAACTTCAATGGAGAAACAGCAGGCATCTAGAGGCGATTCTTAACCGTTATATTTAGTAGGACAACCAAGGCAGTAAATAGGGGCTGATGCATAGTTGGTTTAGTCGCTCTGTAAATCAGTGTTCTCCAAGCGGTATCATAGGGCATGCGATTTACAATAGCAGGTGGTTTCCAGTACATGAACTATTAGTTCGAAGCCAACATTAAAGAGCCCCATCCCGAAACTCCGATGCCGACGCTCGCGAGATCATAAGACAGGCTGCTGCTTTACGAGGCTTCGCACAGTCGACGCTTCGTCAAGTCTCTCCCCAAAATCACAGTTCAGGGAAGGTGGTCGGTCTTATTTTCGGACAACACCGCCGCTAAACACAACACCACATCCGAGCTCGGCGTCTCCATCAACGTGCCCAACACGAAAAATATAATCAAGGCGTTCTTGATTAGTCCATTGAGCAAGATTCTGCGCCTTGCACCAACATGGCAAACGGTAATACTTGAATCCTTCAGCTTAATTTTCTAGTTCAGTTGGCCGTTCACGTCGCAAGGTGGCTTCGTTGATGACCAAAATACGCCCATAGCTCTCGCGGGGCTGAGATCATTTTCAGGAAATAAAGGCGAAGGGCAATTGCGATGTATTCTCTGACGCTGAAGTCATATATAAACAAAGTTGTAGGGCTGTTCCGGCGTTCATCGAGTACACTATAGCAGTCCATCTCAGCATCTTTGGTTTTCTTGACAATATACGACGAAATTCAACGACTAGAGGAAAATGGTCATTTGATATATTCGACTGAGCCTTCTGGCGGCTATTCCATTGTTTACTTTCGGCGCGGGCCGTAAAATTACAAAATGCAAGCCGCTTCCCGGAGACTACAGCTGGCCCTCGGAAGATGAATGGTGGCACCTCAACACTACAATAGATGGAAGATTGATCAAAACCGTCCGTCAAGCAAACATATGCCACTTCCAGCCGTATCAAACCTTTGATGAGACTGCGCGCGAAACTCTCCGAGATGCATGGAACTCGCCCGAGACTTTCTGAGTGGCTAAAGCAGATCAAGCTGCATGCACAGCTTCTTATTTTCGGTACCCTGACGCTGACACGTAGCCTATAAGTGAACGCCTCCCTGCCGAGCCGATCAATCCCGCTGCACAGAATCAGAGCTGCGACCCATACACGCCTGTAGATCGACCATATACACTGGGGAACTATCCGGTTTACTCCATCAATGTCACCGGAGCCAAAGATGTCATTGGAGGTATGCAATTTGCTCAGAAGCACAATGTTCGTTTGACAATCAAGAACACGGGTCACGAGTAAGAACATATCCCTTCCCCGAGGACAGTTTTACCAGTCCGTCAAGATGTCGACTGACTTCTTTAAGCTATCAGGGAAAGTCGGCAGGCGCAGGGTCTCTTTCGTTGTGGACATATAACCTCCAGTCCATCGATATCATCAAGAGCTATGAAAGCGCCTCAAATCCCTCAAATCCCTCAAGCACCTACAAAGGAGCAGCTGTTAAGTTGGGTCCTGACGCGATCGGAGGCAAAGTGTATGCAGCCCTGGCTGCTAAAGGCTACCGCATCGTTGGTGGATCATGCCCAAGTGTTGGACTGGTGGGCGGTTACACGCCTGGCGGAGGTCACTCGTTGCTGAATAGCAAATACGGGATGGCTGCCGATCAGGTATTGGAATGGGAAGTCGTTACAGCTGAGGGTAAACACCTGGTGGCCACCCCAACGCAAAACGAGGACCTGTATTGGGCCTTGAGTGGCGGAGCAGGCACATTTGCTGTCGTTCTAAGCATTACGACCAAAATCTATTCCAAAGGTCCGGTCTCTGGCGGCTCACCCTCTTTCACCTTAGACGCCAATGCGTCCAGAGTCTTCAAGGGCCAAGAGACGAGGACCGAATTGACGCTGATATTGTTCGGCTGTATGATCGGTGTCGGAAGCATGATTATGATACTCTCGTCGAGCAAGTATCTCGATCAGCGGCCTCTCCCAGCTTATAACCACCATCGAAGAGCGAAGAGATCTGTTTCGGATCCGGCACGAATGCTACAATCGACGCAATAAACAAAATGGCCCGTACCTTCCAGACAGCCATAATTCAATCACCGAAAGCACAAAACACCGCGTCAACAGAGCTTTCTTTGACAGTTGCTCACGACCTTGCAACCCCTTGTCTGCCTTTAAGCAGTCCATATCATGTTTTGATACGTGTTCTAGCCGTTGCGCTAAACCCAACCGACTTCAAAATAATTAAGCATTTTGCCATGCCTGGCCGAGTGGTAGGATGCTATTTCTGCGGTGTGGTTGAGGTCGGTCTCGCCTCGCACCCGGGGGGAACCCGGGTTTGTGGGGGAATGTTTCCGTACAATGAAGACCGTCTCAGCGATCCAACGAAGGGCTCGTTTTAGCCAGTACGTGGTGGTTGATGTCAGACTGTTGATCAAGGTCCCATCATCCCTCACCAACCTCCAGGGAGCAGCTCTTGGTGGGGTAGGATGGGGAACGGCGGGATTAGCATTGTTAGGAAAAGACGCCCTCAGTCTGCCCGAAGAGCGTGAGGGTTCGAGAAAGAGCAAACCAATATTAGTTTATGGTGGCGCTACAGCTACGGGTACAATGGCTTTGCAAGTTCTGAAAATGTGCGCATTCTTCGGTCCAAACAGTATACGCATTCATTGCTGACATGCATGGTGCAGATACGGCTATTCTCCCATTGCACTGAGATCCCAAAATCGGCATCTTTGGCCAAGAAATATGGCGCAGCGAGTGTAGTCCACTACACTTCACCGGACTATGAAGCTACGATCCTTTTCATTGCCCAGCGCCCCATTCGTCATGTCCTCGACTGCATCACATCTGTTGAATCTGCAGCGACCTGTTTCAGGGTGATCGCCAGGGTGGGTGGCAGATACGCATGCCTTGAAATGCTACCAGAAGCGTGGCGCACTCGGCGCGCGGTCAAAATAAGGGAGGTTATGGGATACGAATGCCTTGGGGTGCCTGTGGACTTTGGTCCGGAGTCATCGTACTCTCGCAAAGCTGACACTGGCGCATTTGATGCGTGTATCCGTTGGGCCAAAAGGCTGCAGGACTTGGTAGATAGTGGTCTCATTCAGCCGCATCCTATTCGTGAGATTGAGGGTAAATGGGATGGCATCATTCGAGGATTGCATATGCAGCAGAGGGGCGAGGTAAGGGGAGAAAAGCCAGTGGTCAACATAGAGGCGTAGCCGGGCACGGAAACCGAGTCTGCTTTCGGGGTTCAGGTCGTTGCGGCACAGTCACCGAACGTTTCATTTTAGCTCGATGTCCAAAGCGCATACACCGACTCTGTTTTGTGACACTCAATCCCCACCATAACGATCAGCCATTGACAGCTTGACATAGCTTCAAGGTCAAACATTTGTACTCAACTAAATTATCAATGTCCAATCGGGGTTTCTCGAACCTTCAATCGGTATCTGCGCCCACCAAACGTTCGGCATGTGGCCGTTGCCGAGCACAGAAGCTCCGCTGCACCCCGGGGCCGAATGGGGACATGTCTGTGAGTGCTGCGAGACTCTATCGTCGTCTCTCACGTGTTTGTGATAGTATCTGGGTCTATCACTACCAAGGATGCGACTTAGAAATTTGTCATCAAAGATTGGACAAGTTATATGAGAAATTAGGCTCCTGACGTAAAACGGCAGTGTTCCCGATGTATTTACTACGGTATCGAGTGCTCTAAAACGTTCACCAAGCCTTCGGGTATGGCACCTCTAGCTTCTGATCGGGTTCGTGGGCAACTCCAGTTTTCAGTACACAAACACGAAACTACAACCCGAACTTCGGAGCCCCCACAAACGCGTACCCTCCTCTAAGGCCTATGCGCTTGCGCCTTCAAATTGAAATCTTGAATGATACGCTCAAATTTTGGGACACAGCTGCCAGTGCGATAGATAGTTCTGTTCCTAGTACAATGGACTATGATTAATTGCTCTCTGACACGTACTCCTTCTCGGAAGGCATCTCGATTGAGAGTTTTGGGAACTCATTCGGGGAAATTCTACCTTCTACAACAGAAAGGAATGTCGATACCCACACACTAGACTCAGGCATTTTAGTTCAGCAAACCAGAAGATCAAGCAAGACCTCAAATATGGACTCTGTGGATGAGGCAGGTCGCGTGGGCTTCAATGTTGATGATGACACGTCTTTATCGAGTCTTTTACTCCGACTATCGCAATACAAGAGGCAGTACCGATTTCCGTCTCTCTTGCAAGACGCTAGAGCGAAAATCTCAGGAAGAACAGATGAGAATGAGGGAAGCGAGAGAAGCAGTGGGTATTCGATAGCGGAGAAGGAAATCCCATTTGGATTCGGTGATGCCCTGGGAGGGTTATCTGAGCTGTTAAGCCTATTGAGCTCGTACAATATAGCTGTGAACGCACCCGAAAATTCGTCTACTAAACTTCTCATCGGTTTGGTGGCAACTCTAAAGATAATATCTGCTTATTTGCAGATTGTGGATCTCTTCAATAATCTCTTGGCATCTCTCCATGAACAGATGGTGTCAATCGGCTACGTGCAATTGCAGACCCTCCCAGGGCTTAGCCTTGGAAATTCCGCAATCAATCAGGGCAATCTCCAGACGTAGATACTCTTACAGGTTGTGATTCATCAGTTCGAAACGATTGAGCGCGTGTTGGGACTTCCTGTAGAACTGCGCCTTTCCGATCGCAAAGAGGCATATCTAGTGGGCCTGATAGATGGAGCGCGAGCTCGAGGATTGGTCATGTCACTGATTGGCGGAAACACGGTGGCCCAGAGCGAGCCGCATGATAAAACGCATTTGGCCTCACTGCGAAGCAACCTAGCGAAAGTGAAGAGGCTTCTCGACCTTCCAACTCCACGCAGTGAGCTTTGCTAAACAAACAGTCTTTGCCACGTCAGTGCAGAAATTGTATCAATAATCTTTTGTAACGGCATTCCTTAGAGCGGGTAGAACCAATCAATTGAGTACCGCATAGTTCGCTGGATGGTTATCTGTATCGATTTGATAGTTTATAGAATGGTGAAACTTTTATACACCGATATCGGCACCTTAACTGAAGATAATCGCTGGAGTTTGCTTTCTACTATCTCCACCACAAAGTGTCAAAAGAAAATAAAATAATGATAAAAAAAATGGGTGTCGCCTTAACACACACCTGATGAGATTGATTATTTCTAAGTACGTGACAATTACCAAGAAAGTTTGAACTTTCAACGAACTTGATGCCGGCAGATCATCAACGCCTTTCACCATCTGCATTAGTAGCCATCTCGACGACGACGCTCTACAACTCTAAGGCAGTGACCAGCTAAGATAGAAACATACATTTTGTATTGGCTGGACTTGAACGGTCGCAATCGCCGCACAAATTATTACTTCATCAAATCCAAGTACATGCAATATCAATGATTGCCACGCTTCTCTGAGATTTGACATCCTGTTCCAGGATCTGCAGAGTCAGAACCGGATCGGTTCGGCCTACTTAGCGGCCGACCGTTTTTGTAAAATGTTGAAGGTTCTAAAGGCTCTTGGGATCGGATGCAAGGTCGATTGATTGGTATCCCGGCCGTCCCACCGGAATCATGTAACTCCCATTGGACCCTCACCAGTCGAGGTCAATACAACGCACTTGGATTGCTATTACGAGAGGAAACGTTCTGTCTTTAACCCCGGATTCTAGAGACATTCGAAACGCTGATGTAATCTTGCCTGAAGATCGTGACCGTACTTGAAGCTCGACTTTACACCAATACTTCGTTGGGCTATTCAGAAGCTCTCTAGTATCTCCCAAACACCATCTTTGTCCCCGCCCACCATGCCTCCGGAGCATCGGGAGCCTATCGCCATCATTGGAAGTGCTTGTCGCTTTGCTGGTCAAGCCAATAGTCCATCCAAACTCTGGGAAATTCTCGAAGCGCCTAGCGACTTTCAAAGAGAAATTCCCCGTGCCCGCTTCAGCAGCAAGAGCTTCTAACATCCCGATGGCTCGTATCATGGACACAGGAATGTTCAACACTCTTACCTGCTCGACGAAGATGATGTATTCGGTCTTGATGCAGAGTTCACCTCCTGGGCGATAGTACCGTCAACAAGCTTCGTCAGCGACTGTGTGTTTTCGTTGTAGGGTGCTGTGACTTCCAAAGGATTGTTCAAAGAACAGCTGGCCAACATGGTTCGTAACACCGGCTACGTATGTGTGGTTGGGCAGCATCGTCGAGTTGATCGTGGTAAGAACGTAGATATGGTGTGTATCCCAGTTCAGTATGGTCGTGCCTGAGGTTCATGTACCTCTCGAGATCTTCTAAGGTTCTCTTTCCGAAAGAAGGCTCTGACACGGATTATTACAATAAGGACTGATGCGACCACAGGGGTTGGACTGACTGCTAATAATGCCGCGCTTTTCGCTCCACGTCACGAACTGACGAGCAATAGCACGTTCTTTCAATGCCGCCGCATCAGGAAATTCATGGATTTTCGCGAATGCCCTGGCGGCCTGAGCATGAGCCGAAGAGTATCGTTCGATTTCCCTTTTGACGTGGGCAGCCGAGTGCTGCTCTCCAGGGTGAGCGTTTGCGCCGTCAAAGACAGAGACAACTGCAAATGCAGCGGCGAGGACCCTGAAATTGCCCATTGTATTTGAGATTTGGTTGAAAGGGAAGTCAAGTTTCGTTTGGTATACTTCTGAAATTCAGTGACTCGAGGCAATCGTTGTATGCCAGCGCGCCCGATCGTTGACGTCGCCCACTGTCGGCCAAGCACGGAGGTAATTTCGTTCGGTCCATTGCTTGCCTGGGCTACTACGTTCTATCAATGCATTCACGCATCGGACGCGTATGCTCATCCAGCCGTACCCAGTCCATTTACGTTGTTTGAGTCAGAGCTCTGCAGGGAGGGAGTTGCCCACCCCCCCCCCTCCCCCCAGAGGCTGTGCAAGTGGGTTTTTAGAGGTATAGAGTGCTATTTAAGTAATATGGTAATAGGGTAGGCTGAGTAGCCTTAAATGGCAGACTAAAGGTAGCTGTTATGCATACTATAGCCTAACTATAAGGCCACTCTATTACCTAAATAGCTACTAAAGCTTTAATAACCCCCCTCCCTAGGGCCCTAGGGGTAAACCTCCGCCCGTCCAGCCTAGGGGAAACTCCCTCCATACAGAGCTCTTCAAAATTTTACTTAGCATGTCTTTCGCTGCAGTAAGTCATATACCTATAATATAAGTGTGGCCACGCGTTCGATTGCCGACTAGGCGCCGTCGTGGCGTACCAGGATTAACGCAGCCACGCGTTCACCTTCTCTCTACTTGGTGCCGCTTTTCTACCTGCGGTAGCACTTGAGGTAACGACACAGAAAGTTCCCATAGCATATGGGGCGAAAATACCTAATTTGCAACCCCACAGTCTTAGCTCCATGTCTTAGCATAGCGGCTACGAAGCTTGTCGTCGTAATCCAGCACAAATAACATGGGGACGTCCCCCTAAAGTGCCAGGTGCCAAGGAGACGCGTAACGCCGCAAATTACATTGCGAAGACCTCTGCCAAGCCTTCAACATGAGTCGCCGTATTCGCAAAGCAAGTTCTCATCTGTAAAGCCAATTACAATAGGTATATATAGTTCGTCGAATGTACGCCGGAAAAGAAGATACAAGCAAGAGTCCAACCGCGTTCTCCTGCATCTCTTCTTCCCTTGTCTTCCAAAACTTTACAATCGTTTCTTCTTCCCTTGTCTTCCAAAACTTCACAATCGTTATCAACAACAAATTAAAAATTTTAAGATGTCTTCATTCAAGCTTGTTCATGCTCTGCTTGTGGCAGCAAGTGTCCGCCTCGCCGTGGCCCAGAACAATTCAAGTTGCACAGAGATTCGGGCTCGAGTATCATGGTATGAAATCTTGCTCTATAATCGCCGAACGCCGCTGACATTATTTTGATAGGACCAACCTGACTTCCGACGAGAAAACTGCGTACATAAACGCCGACCTCTGCCTAATCAACGCACCTGCGAAGTTGGGTGTCGAAGGGGCTGTGACACGTTGGGATGACATCCAGTGGCCACATGTCGTTCAGGCTGCCTCTGTCCACGGTGTCGGTGCCTTTTTGCCGTTCCACCGTTACTACTTGACTGCGCATGAGCATCTCATGAGGACCGAGTGCGGATACACTGGCCGCATGCCGTAAGTAGAGCAACACCCAAAACGGAAAGATCCGGCCCAGTCAGAAAATCACCGTATAATGACCTTTGCAGATACTGGGATGAATTTGCTGCCATAGGTAGGATGTATGATACCGACATGTTCGATGATCAATACTTTGGCGGTAACGGTACGGATGACGGCACGTATCAAGTGATAGATGGCCAATTCGCGAACCTGACACTGCGATGGTTGGGGGATGGGTCAGTAAAGGACCACTACCTCACGCGTATCAACGATGAAGGCGCGTTGAACCAGACCGACCAGGAGAACATTGACAAGTGTAACGCGATAACGAACTACACTTCGGCATGGGAATGTTGGAGTGGGGGTCCCCATTCGGCCGGTCACCAAGCTATAAGCGGCATTGTAAGTCTCTTAGGTTCTTTCACTTGCGCTTTGTTGTTGCTGATTGACAAATCATAGATGGGGGACGGCACTCTGAGTCCTGGTGATCCGCTGTTCTACCTGCACCACTCTTACCTCGACAAGCTGTGGTGGGAATGGCAGAAACTGGATCTTCCAAACCGTCTGCTAGACATGGGGGGCCCTAATATTCCTGAGGCTGGGTCACAACCTGGCGGACCAAGTGGTGGAAGCAATGGAACAGGAGTTGCGAGTGCTCGAGGAGTACCCGAAAATCCGAGCGGACATCTGGGTGGCACTGGTCCGGAGTTTACCGACTACTTTGGTGACAACGGCGGCAACGTGACCACTTTGAACCATACCATCTACATGGCAAACATTCTCCCTAACGTAACCATTGCCCAACTCATGGATCTTAATGGGCCGGTTATTTGCTCTGAGTACTACTGAGCAGGCGTTGGGTTTGGCATTAAAGCGAGGCAGCCCTGCGCATAGGGTACGCCTTGCTCTCCGTCTTGCTCCTGGGTGCGTTGTAAATGTTAGTGAATTTGGTGGTGGACTACTCGGTGGTGCGGCCGACTCAGGTGAATAGATTTTTGTGATGGAGGGGGGCACTAGTTCTGCCATTTGACTATATATCAAAGGACGGTTCCTTCAGCATGCTCGCATAAGATGTTGTATAATCTGCAATCAAGCCAATTTCATCCTTGCAGTTGTTCTCACTCAATTCATTAATCACTCGTTCATTGCCCAACCAGCATCAAGATATTTGGGCTCCAAATTGTTTGATGCATTAGGCTGCATGGAAGACTGCATCAGTTGCGCACCGTATCCCGTTTTTGCCTTATTGCATGTCGCACTTCCGCCAAATTGGTATTGGTGGCCTGCAGCCCTACCCAGCGCTCCGCTGGTCGGCTGCGCACGTTGGCAGAACCAACCAGAATCAAGGGGGCTGGGCCTAACCGCCCAACCCCTTTGACCTGACAGGTATGAGTCAACACCTGCCAAGGGGCGTACTGCGCCCCTGTATCCATATATACAGCAACACACATTTCCCTGATGAGCCTTCAAGGCAAAAGGTTTTGACCGATTTACATCATCAAAATTTAGGATACTTACTTCTCATCCGTTTCTTCTACAAGAACAACTCTTCTTGTGTTCATCCCATTTGAAATAACCCTAGTGGATAGTGAGGCACAGGATGGCATGGGACGGGATACATGGGACCGTGTAAGTAATGTACTGTTCCCAGGTAACATACTGTTCCCAGGTAACATACTGTGCCCAGCTGCTTATCTTACTTGCGTTTACTAGCGATACCTATAGAGTACATGTCCCCGTGTAATTACAGGGTAAGGTACTATGCCCAGGTGTTTATCTTGCTTGCGTTTATTAATGATCGGACAAATTTTCCAGAAACAACTGCTTTCCGACACCGAGACGTTGGCCCCGGTGATTTCAAACCTACAGGATTCTACATCCAGACGGTTTTTCGCCCATTTTCTCTTTGTGAACAATGGCCCAGGTGATTTCGGACCCATGGAGTAAGCGAGTACATTGTTCACAAAGAGAAAATGGGCGAAAAACCCTCCAGATGTAGAACCCCGTAGGTTTAGACCCACCGAGAAAAGAAGTATAAAGATGAGGAAGTCTGCAACAATATCTCTTCTTTCTTTATCGCATCCATTATCTCAAGCTCATTGCATCGATCTTCAATTGCCATCAAATTTCCCCGTTTCCAGAGTCAATCATAAAACAACTTCAACATGCAACTCCTCAACCTCACCATTCTCCTCGGTCTTACAGCATCGGTTTCAGCCATTGATGCCTCTCTCAGAGTCAGAGGCAACTGCGATTCTCGCGGTGGAGGCCATACATGCACAAACTTGAACCCCAATGTAAACATCCTCTCCTTCGATAAATCCGGTACCCCCTTGGACCCTAAAGTTGCTAACGTACCTCCGCAGACCTGCTGCGGTGTCCCCTCCGGATCTTACAGTAGTCTCATCTTCTACGCTGTCCCGACCGACTGGTTCATCGAAATCAGAGGACACGAGGGTGGTAACTGTGGCCGGATCAAGACCGTCGACACTATATCCAAAGCCACCGAGAAGTGTCTTAACAATGGGCCTTACACCGGAGCAGGCTACAGCTTTCTCTGTAAGTGCAAATTCCAACCTGACTTTCGCAATGTCTTAAGATCTTGACCTGGAGACATGTCTTGGGATCTGTCTAAGACTCTGAGATCTGGGATACTGCGATCCTACCAATTTTACGAAAACCAAAGCTAACTTTGACACAGCGAGGAAGAGGGAGGTCGAGCAGATTCATGAGGGTGCTTGTTCCGCATCGGAAACTTGCACTCCAGTCAAGCCGGATCAGTTGTTCCTTGCTGATGGACAGAAGTACAACATTGTGGACATGGACACAGGTCTCCTTGAGGAATTGACTGGGCTTATGGAGAACGGATCTATTAAAGCGGATATTCCAGAAATCTTTAAGGCCTTTGAGATTTCTGCTTAGATATCGATAGTATTGTGCTATGGATCCCTTGGAGAAGTTGGTATAGTGCGAGGTGGTCGATTGTTGTTATATGCTTTGCTGTACGCGCCAAGTACTGTCCTGTCTTTACCTTTAGTTTCTTCTTCTGTGGAATATAAAATAAATCCATGCCAGCAAAAAGACTGTTAAGTATTAGAAGAAGAAGTGACAGTAAGCACCTACTCACAGGATGTACAGGCCAGAAGGGGCTATGAGGTGTTCAAATTTTCCCACTCTCGTGACGTAAAGCTTAGAAGAGGGCAAGAGGCAGCCAGGAGGCTTTATAAGCCCGTGAGCCATCTAAAAAAATATCTGAATATTCGAAATTCCAATCAGAGCTCATAACTTGACCAGTCGATCATATCAGCGATTTGATCTAGCCCTTCATTTCCTCTAAAAACTCTGTTGTCATCTTTTGGGTCGATAAAAAAGACATTTTCATCGCCGCAAGGCCAATAGTGCTCCTCTAACGCCCCTATCCATGCATCTAAACCGTCTGCACATACAACATACATCTCTTTAACATTAACAAACATCCTAAGATCATGTACTTCCCAATGATAGTAAACCTCGTTGCTTTCCTCGCGGGTGAACTTTAGTCGACGGAAGAAATGGGCGATAGATTGATAGTCTTCGAAAAGAGCTTCTCCAATGTCAATAATGTCAATCTCGAGGTTCACCCAGACGAATCTGATTGATAACGTCAGTCTCTTTGCGGCCTGTAATTTGGTGATGATGATCTGATTTGTGAAGATGGTGTTGACACTGATGTGATGAGAATCGCATCGCAGGAGACTGATTTCTTACCGCGGAACCAAATCTGGGGCTAATACATCAGAAAAGAAGGACATTTGGTACAGTCCATGGTAACGTGCCTCGCGACAGACCTGGAGAACTGCCGGTACCGGTGTAGTTGAGGTCCAAAGTGGATGACGATAGTAGCGAGGGTCTCGATGCTTCTTTCTGAGTTGTACCGTGCGAGGCTCAACCGACATTTCCCATATCTGTACCCTCAGCTCGAAGGGCAATCGAGGAAATGGGTGAAAAGTTGCCATGTGACCGATGCAGTATCGTGAGCGGAAATTTGAGTCAAGGGCTAAGGCTCGACCAGAGATCAGTCCATTCGATGTGTCGCAAGAGACCAAGTCGAGGATTGATGTCACACTATATTCACGGGTACTATAAACTGTGCGCCTGGAATGCACTTTAGTGCTGTGGATGCATGTGCCGCAACGAAGGTAAGTCTCACGCTCCAACTTGACGACAGGTGTAAGCGTTCGCCAAGCAAGTCGCCAAGAAGCAAGGATCAACAACGCCATTTTGTAAACGGCTGAAACCTGCACACAGAGAAGGCATCAATTATTTTCTAAAATAGTCTAACAGGTGGTAGGTATAAACTAGCCCAAAATATCAATCTTCGCAGATTTGGACGAAATTATGCTTGGTCCACGTTGACAAAGGTTTACCGCTGTGAGGCTACGCGCCGCCTAATCGCCAGGCTCGCTTATTGGCAACTCTCACTATCGAGCATACGTGGACTACCCACAGTCTCACAAAGGATCAATCTGTATTGATACATTCTGCATGCGGTGAAGTAGGCATAGTTGCAATCCAGATATGTCAGATGCAGGGCGCAGAGGTAAGATTCCACTCACATTGCGGTCGAATCTCTTTCGCTAATCGTTCAAGATATATACCACCGTCGGAAATGAAGAGAAAGCGCAATATCTGGTGGACACATTCCAGATACCCCGAAGCAGGATATTCGACTCTAGGAGTGATTCGTTTCTAGCATCCTTGATGAATGAAACACAGGGGCGCGGTGTCGATCTGGTTCTCAACTCTTTATCTGGGGAGTTACTGCATGCCTCGTGGAGCTGTGTAGCACCATATGGTAAAATGCTAATTGGCAAAAGAGATTTCATAGGAAAAGGCATGCTTGCCATGGACGTATTTTTGAAGAATAGGTCTTTTGTTGGAATCGATCTGGGAGCTCTTGGGGAGGAGAGGCCTGAGGAATGCCGAAGGTATGCTCAAAAGCATGATATCTCAGCTTTCACTAACACACGACAGACTGCTTCAGCAATGCCTAGGATATTACAATCGGGGATTTATACAACCCATCAAGCCCATTAAATGTTTTGCCGCAGTGGATATCACAGAGACATTTAGGTATATGCAGTAAGGCAAGCACATGGGAAAGATTGTCATCAATATGCCGCCATCCGCCAACGAACTTTCAATCAAACGAACCAGTCAAACAACGCAATTTCGAGGGGACGCATGTTACATTCTTGTAGGTGGGTTGGGAGGGCTTGGGCGTGCGATTTCGACTTGGATGGTCGAGTGCGGTGCTCGCAATTTGATATATCTCTCCAGGTCAGCTGGAAAGTCGGCAGTGGATCAAGCCTTCTTCAGTGAGCTCGAAGCACAGAATTGCCACGTCACTGCCGTTCTAGGATCTGTGTCGTCAATGGAAGATATTGAGCGTGCAGTAGGATCCGTTTCTGTCCCGATTGCAGGTGTGATGCAGATGTCTATGGTGCTGCGAGTAGGTAATCGTCGTCCTTTGACCTTATTTCGCTCACAAATAGTAGGATCAAAACTTTCTGCAGATGAAACACAAACACTGGATCGAAGTCGTTGCACCTAAGGTTAACGGGACCTGGAATTTGCACAACGCTTTGAAGAAAGTTAAACTGGACTTCTTCCTACTCTTCAGCTCAATAGCTGGTGTTGTAGGTCAATGGGGCCAATCGAATTACGCTTCAGCAAACACTTTTCTCGATTCATTTGTTCAATACCGCCATACACTTAGTCTCCCGGCCTCGGTCATCAACATTTGTGCAATGAAAGACATTGGTTACTTGGCAGAGAATGAAGGGATGATAGACCGTGTTGTCAAACTGGGAACGCAGATGGTGGGTGAGACGGAGCTTCTACGCTCGATTTCGTTGGCAATCGAGGCATCGACGCCTAAATCCAAAAACCAACGTTCGAGTCATGGAAGTGAAATCACAATTGGGCTCGGATCGACTAAGCCTTTGGATGACCCAACCAACCGGCTACCATGGAAACGGGATGTGCGGATGGCTCTATACAGGAACCGGGATATCAATCAGGAGACAGTTACCATTGGAACCGACCATGTCAAAAACTTTATCGAATCCGTGGCTAGTGATCCCGATATCCTGAATCTGGAACAAAACCTGGGGTTCTTGACCCGTGAGATTGGCCTCTGTATAAAGTCCATGATATTCAATTTGGATGATGAGCTGGACCCTGGATGTAAGTTGACAGATGCCGGCGTCGACTCGCTGGTTTCCATTGAGATAAGGAACTGGTGGCGAAGAATGCTTGGGTTGGAAATCAGTGCGCTGGAAATCATGAATGCGGGGACTCTGGGAAATTTAGGAAAGATAGCATCTGAGGGTCTGCGGCAAAAGCACACAGAGAGTGATGGGAGCCACCCGGTGCTGGTGACTAAGGCGCCTTGATCCAAGAATCTGTAAACTCAGAATATATATTCTATTACTGGGCACATCGTAAATTCCACAGCCTTGAATGGTGCGTTACGCCATTGTGAATCGCAGTGGGTATCAATCGATGCACTCAACAGCCACTCGAATCGTAGAACCCCGCCCGCACTATATTTGGTTAGCTAAATTCGATATATCCGCAGTTCGAACTCTTTTGTTTGAGACGAGTAACTCTCGTGGCAGCCATTCTCCCAGTTTTCCACCAGGCCTTCCAGGAGATTCTTCCACATGCTGCTTTTCAGTCCCAGCAATCATGATACCAAGACCTGTCCCACAAAGCCAGGCCCACACCATCCCTTCTCCGCAAAAGCCCGCTGCAATCCACTCTCCGTGTTGATGAGCGCCAGGGGATACAATTTTCTGAGTGAGGACATTTCGCCCCGTGAACTTGGTACCTAAGAGACCCACAAACGGGAGAGAATCTCCAGTCAGGCCTAGAATCCCAGACCAGACTTGCTTGACCCCAGCACCCATGCCCCATTTTGGCGCGAAAATTGCGGGAAAGATGCCCGCGATATGCGATACAGTCAATGCGTCGAGGGTCAAGCTATCATCGTAAATACCAATTTGATCCATACCCTGCTTCGCAGATCGCATGAAGCCTCCACCTAAAAGTAGGTCACCCTGCGTGGTGCCAGGAGGACATGGCCTTTGGGAGACATAGTCGAATCCCCCTTTGTAGATTATACTCCAGGAGCGCATACCATCAAAAGATGTGAAATTTTTCCCTGGTTGTTGAGCAGACATGTGCGCGCGTGCGCCGACAATTTTGTTGCGGAGCCCAGGAACCAGATGGCTTGCAAAAGCATTCGTAGCATGGACCACGTGACGGACGTACAGAGTTCCTCGAGTAGTTTTCACAGCGTAGGGAAAGCCTTCAGGTCCATCGTCTGTTGCATTTACTGCCTCCACAGGCGTATCCGTCTCAATAGTGAGATTGTCGGGAAAGTCAGCCAGTAGACGCTCCCAAATGGATACAGTGAATCTATATGCCCAAATTGCGCCTGCTCGATATGATAATGCACCGACAACGCTATGGTTCGCATCGAAGTTCTATTCACATGAGTTTCAGCGCAGTATTATGCAACTTCTGAGTATAACAAACCTCTCGTGTTTTTTGCCTATCCCACACGCTAATCTCTACCTCGGGTAAGTATTTCTTCATTTCCTCGACACTTTCAACCGCTTCACGGAAGGTTTGATCATCCAAGAAGAGATCCACCGTCTGAACACTCCTAGCTTCAGCAATTTCAATCCCTTCATTCTTACATAACCCGATCAAAGTCTCTACATGCTGCATTTGAAACCGCACTAGGGCCGCAGCACGGTCCTTTGCCATTTCTTTGCTAAATCGAGCAAAAGCTTCATATGGCGCGACCTTGATATGGCCACCATTTCGCGCAGTAGCACCACTGCACAACTGGCGGGCTTCAAAAACGACTACCTTCTCTTTAGTGTCGATGTTGCAGCGGCGTCGCTCATGGAGCAATGACCGCGCAATAGCAGCCCCGGCAATCCCAGACCCAATGATTGCGACATCTGCGGTTTGGGGAAGCTCGTAAGAGCGCACATTGACAAGTTTTGGGAATGGAGGGTCGTTGAGCCAGTAAGGCTCCGTTGGTTCTGGGGCTGGCAGGCCTGGAGGTTGGGAGGCGCGCTTCAAGGCTTGGTTAAATTCTGAGGATAGATTTATGAGAAGGGAGATAGCCGCTTTCAGGCCTTTAATTGCATTTTGTAAAGCAGAGAAAATGGCGCCCATGTTGCGTATCGTATCCCACAACGAACTAGACGCAAGAAAGACGAAGGCAAATTTTCACTGTTCTCGTGGCCCCACTTTCCGTATTGTGTCCGTGCGCGCTAATATGGAGTCGTTGTGGGGAAACCTTAGTTAATGTCACTGGTGTCAGTGTTGTTCATCATGAATTACATGGGAGTTGTATGAGGACAACAAGAGGAGGGCATGGTGTGAAAATCCAATGTTGTATGGACTGAAAATAAGAGATTCTGGAATCAAATGGCACTAACCATTATAGTGAGTATTGTGAAATTTGATGGACGACCGCAAGGACTGACAATCACTTACGGTATCGACACAGGGTACAATATCACATGGAAAACGCCCTTGGCAGGGTGCGTACACCCAGGTATATGATGGATCACGTGATATAGACCTGGGAAAACTCCTACTTGCTGCAGCTATTACTCAGTGGGTATTTCTGCTTCAATGATACCCTCACCACCACCAGGTGGGATCCAGAACTTCACTAATTTCAACCCAACCCGTTCCAACAGCCGCTCCCACTGTGTCTCTGTTCGCTCCTGAGCGGCATGCATCGTCATCATCTGCAAATCGAACCCTGTAGAGAACAATGGGCTGCCCCGGTTCGGAAGAATAAACTCGTTGAGGATCAATTTTGAGTACCCAGGCTCCATAGCCGCCACTATCTTTGAAAGAATATCACCACAAACATTATCGGACCAATCATGCATGATGAAATGGAAAAAGTAGACTCGCGCGCCTTGGAATGATGTCAGAATAGAGTCACTAATGGCTTCCAAAGGCAGCTTCAACTCACCGATGATGGGTTGTGGAGTAAAGAAATCATGCGCGACTCTTTCAACGCGGCCATCCAGTTCCTGAATGTCAGCAATAACGGAAGGTAGGTCCTGCAATACGAGCCTGCCTTTGCTCGAAGGGAACTTCCTTCCGAAGGCCTGGACATCGTGTCCACGTCCACCCGCGATATCGACGAGGGTGACATCAGAGTCTCCACCGCGCAAGTCTGCGTTCAGGAGTCGCTCCTCGACGGGATACCACTCGACCCAGCTAGTTCGCGAGCCCCGTATACCCGTCATGCACGTGTTGAAGTTACTGATGACTTCTGGCTGCGTGGCCCAGAGCTCGAAAGCCTCCTTTTTTGTATTGAAGGCATATTGGAAGAGCCCATTTCTGGGGTCTTCAGGTTGTTGGTAGCCTTTCTCTTCGAAATACAAGGGCATCTTAACTGCCGCCATCGTGCCTTGGTCCCAGCTATTTGAAAGTGTTAGCGAAATATCTTCGAGATTGCTCAAACGGTAAAACTTACCAGTGAATATGTGTTGCTTCTACAGATGGGATACACATGGCCTTTGTAATTGGTGTCGCCGACCATACGTTCTCACCTGCTTCTTCTACAAACCCTAGAGCTGATATGGGGCGCAGAATTCGAATAAGGAGATTTTCGGGGCATCCTGATACCTCAGACAGCTTATGGGCGGTGATTGTTGAGTCTGCGATTGCTATGTGGTGAAACAGCTTCAAGTTTATAGCTACCCGAACCGTGGCTGCGAAACTCGGCTAAAACATATAATGAGAAAAGTGTCTTTTGAAATGTTCTAATGGGGACTTACATGAAAGCAAAGCTCGATCGCAGCATCTTCTGGCTTTTTGGTGGAGAGCTCGAGCTGTTTGGCCAGCTGCGCCGCCAAAGCGAGGGCATCCGCGTCGTCCTCGAAGTCCGGCTTCTGGGCTAAGGAAGATAAGGCCTCAATAATATTACGAGCTCCAGGCATGATTTTGGAAATCCGTGTACTCTGCGAAAAAGAAAGATATCTGTTACAGGAATCAGGAGTGCGGGGATGGGGCGCCTCTCTAGCTAAACATACTCTCACACCGCAACACGAAAAGTCTGAAAGCGGGAAGACTGCTATTATGCGCAGGCAATAATCGCATGTTATTATTTTTTGGTCCCAGAGTCGAGTCGAATTATTGGACATCAAGGGGGTGAGAAGTAATCTATCCGACATGGTTTGTTGTTCCCCGCACGAGATGCATGTAGACGGCGTAAGCCACAAGGTGAGATCCAGGAGTAGACGTTCTCATCAAATGCTAATATATCCATAAATTTACTATGGGCCACCAAATAAGTGCATGAGCGTTGGAAAAGGTAAGATGATCGACATTCCTATACAAAAAGGGAGGTTGCAAATCATAGGGTTCTGCAAAATCCAATTAGTTACATTATGCGACTCAGAGATAGTACGGTTAGTAGAATAGCCTGCAAAACACAGCTCGTTGATCATCCGATGCTTGCTACGCCTCACCCGCAGTCCCCGTTTGCGAACCCGAAGCGAAGTAATCTCATTCTGGGGAGAGCTCAACTGCTTCATCTCATCTTAGTGTCAGGGTCGCTTTGCCTCTGGACAGCAGGACTCGCAGACCTAGCGCAACCACAGCATCCCATTCACTTTTTCCAATAGACCTACTACCTTCAGAGGCTGCGTAATGCCGTGTCCTCTTCCTTTTTCTCCCTCACAGCAGCATTGATCGCAGCCCAACCCTCCACTTTCGCGTGTGCACTATCATAATTATCCGTGCATAGCACACGTAAGCGCTTGAGCGACCATTTTCATCTCAACTTTCCGTAAAAAGACTCAAATATCCGAAGTATTAGCACGCACCGGTGCCAATGTAGGTTGGTTAATTCATTCATTCTATAGGGCCACCTGCAAGTCTCCAGCAAAAGCCGAAGAAGAATCATCAATTGATGTCTCTAGAGGTCTTTCACTTCATAATGTCACGTGACATCGCGATGAGTCTTGACATCTGACACCTACTCCTTCCGTAGCCAGCGTGTTGTCCCTCGCTTACACTTACTTTACTTTGATTTATTGGAAATTCGCGTCTACGACACTAAGCATTCTTGCCTCGACTAAAAGGAGAGCTAAAAGAACATACTGCACAGTGTGGAATAATTCTACTTATTTTCTTCTTTGGTCTAATTGTGCCACGCTGATAGCGCACAGCTTCCTTTAAGAGGGTCACAAAAGTCAAAAGCACTTGAGCTAAAATCACGCGAAGCCGAGGCAGACGCCCAAAGAAGGATTGACACGGTTGCGCGGATATTCACCTGATTAATGGCTAGTCGCTCGTCTCCTAGCCTGGCGATTTCTATCCTGCTGGGTTCACCAACTGCCGCCGAATATCTCTCACATGAGCCACTTCAGCCCCGTCCAAAAACGATTACAGCGGTCTGGGTTGTGTTGGACGTTAAGGTTATATCTGCTGGATTAAATACACGTGTGTACACCTACAATCACACAGCACATAGATCGGTCCTCCCTCTCAATGCCCAGTTGGACACTCTGGGTAGTATGTCTTATCTATCCGAGCGCAGTCTGCAAAAAACATATCGCCGCTGATATTGAGTCACCCCTATCGCTGGTCCCCGACGCTGTTGCTCAGTGGCTTCAAAATGGGGGAAATTGCCATATATTTGGTTTTCTCAGGAAATTCTTGCAGGTTTTCTTTTGGGAAATGATTCACACAGCAATTGCAAGATGGCACCACCGGTGACTTCCAAGCTGGCGGTGCTATGTACACTGGCTGGACCAACCTATTCCCCACATCTACCAGTGAATACAAAATCACGCGACGTACAATAATCATGGAGTCATGGAGAGCGAATATGTTGCGATTCAACTACCTAGGAGGCCAATCCTTAATCTCATCGGTCACTCAACATAGATTTGTACGAAGAGTCCGATTGGTACGAAAATCTCAAGTCCGCAGATGAATAAGCTGCCATTCACCTCCCGAGCACCATGGAATAGGCCGGCTTCGTCAAGAATTACGCCTGCAGAGTATTTGCAACAGGAATGCCAGCCGAAGCGAGAGAGGAGGATGAGGCTTTTGACAATAATCTACTCGAAGACGACATCTGTTTTGACGAAGTGATCTTCGGAGGTGAAATCGATGACGAGTGCGTGATTTCGGAGGAGAACAGTGCTCAGAACGAAGCAGATGACGTGTTCTTCGACCGTTTTATGCATCAAGCATCTAGGACTCATAAAGAAAAGAAGCCTATCAAGGAATTGTTGCCGACATATTCGCAGAAAATATAAAACTTCAATCTAAGAATGATACCCACCGGAAGTGAGTTGCACAGCTCAAAAAAAAATTGGAAGGTGTGCGTTATATCCCGGGTATAGAGTTATTGGTTATCAAGACACCACGTGGGGTGGTATTTTTAGACGCCGACAATGCACTATAACACCCCTGCTTGTATTCAACTAACTTTGTTCCTGCGATATATGTGTACAGTACGGATAACTAGTGTGCTCTAGTCTTATCTGAGATTTTGCCGAGTTGTTTAGGTCAGACATTCTGCGGTTAATTGCCAATTTTTTGCAATATAAAGGGAAACGTTATGAGAGTAAATGAAATGTCCGCTTAGATCCCTATATCCGCCAGGCATCCCGCGCCCAAGAGGGCTCGGAATTAGAGTAATATAAGGCTCTTGGAAACTGGTTACTTTCGCTCCGACAAATCTACTCTAACTCTGAGGAGTGCCCTGAAACTATGCCGGTTATTGCTGATGCAATCCTTCTACGAGGACCTGGATCCCCTTCGAGTCCATCCTCGCATGACTGACTTGGAAGTCAAACTGAAACTTGACATCGCTCTCGTCCGTCTCAAACAACTTCAGGTCAAACTTCGTCAGCTCCGCTAGAACCAAGCTCATGGCGGCGTTGGCGACGTTGACACCAATGCATCGGCGGTGGCCCTTGCCTAGAGCAGTCATACAACGTTTGCGCCAGTTGACTTCTTCGGTGCTATTTGTGTCGCTGGCGATCCATCGCTCAGGGTCGAATCGCCATGGATTTGGAAAGAGGGATTCGTCAGTGTGAGTGCAGAGAATCAGAGTGGCCATATGGGTTTTTGGTGGAAGGACGTATTCAGTTCCTTTGGCGGGACCAGAGGGAGCGGTATATGCGAGCGCCTCTTTGGGGGAGTACCGGTTAAGACGATTGGTTACGCCAAATGAAAGGCGATTCTGCAGCGAGCCTGATGTTAGCGAGTCCTATCAGAACAGACCTTAAAAAGAAGAACATGTGCTTACTGCTTCTTGCATGGCAGCCGATAGATAGGGCAGCGCCAGAAGTCTAGCAAGGGGAAGTTCCGGTCCCGCTTGCAGTCTTGCAACCCGCAATTCTTCCCGAAGCTTGCTGAGTATCTCTGGTTGGTGAAGTATGTAAAAGGTGGCAATACCGAGTGACTTAGCCGTCGACTCGGTGCCGGCCATGACCAAGAGTGTCGCTTCGTCCTGGAGCCGAGTGGCGGTTTTTTCTTCGGGAGGCAATATGGCGCTATCCCGTAGCTCGTAGAATACGGAGTGCCCAATTTTGCCGGTATTCTCCTTGTCTGCAAGTATTGTTTCGATATCTTTTCCTGTTTGCTCTTTAAAACGGATTAGATCGACGACTATCTATTTGTCAGTCAAGTCAAAATTGCCACAGGTCATGCTGCTTGTACCTGCTGGTGGTAAGATTGGCGCACCAAGCACCAATGGCACCACTTGACCCATGAAGCGGAAGAATGCAGTGAAGTGACGTTGAAGGTGAATACCTGTCAATAGTCTCGCAAGATTCTTCCTTTGCCTTTTGGCCTCTTGTAGATCCTTGAGGAGCGCGCTGTCAGATCCAAAGGAGAAGGACCGCACAATATCGTTTGAATATGCAAAGAAAAGGTCCGATATATTCAGTGCAATCCCTGAACATGACGCAGCATTGAGCACAGCCGCGCACTCATCCTTCTTCTCCGTAAAAAGATGCTGCAGTTTTAAGATGGCTTGCGGACTGAAGTAGGGATTCATAGCCTCTCGCCGCACTCGGTGGAGGTGAAAGTCCTCTGCGCCAGCCAGGCTACTGTCCACGTTCAAGCCCTTGGCTACTGCTGCGTTGCGGTTCCGAATAGCATAAATTGTGTCCAAGTAGCTCGGATCACTGATGTGGACTTCGTTTGGGGTGGGACGGATGATTGGTCCATATTTCTCGTGAAGTTTTTTGATATGGAATGGATACTGGCCTCCGCCTTTCACGATGCAATCGAAGTAGACCTCGTACCATGGCGTAAGCGCTGGCAGCCAGGGCCCAGGGATTTTGGCCAGAGGGTGAAGGAACAGATTGTACACGGCTGTTCCCACAAAATAAAGCAGTACGCTGAAGGTGACGACCAGAGCCAGGCAGAAATAGACCGTCATGGCTGCACACTACGTGGGCCGAATTGATCAGTTGTTGGAAAAGAAGGATTCTTTCGGGGTGAGGAGAATTTATGGGAAGCAAACACCTGCATAGTCAAGTCTTCAGCCTCCAGTACATCCTTCATTGAAGAGCGATCCGTCTTTTGTTGGAGCTTGTTGGATGTCACCAGTGGGATGGGCGTGCCTAAAATCCATGTGAAACCATGCTCTAGCGTCATTAAAAAACCTGGAAATACAGAGGGGTGACACGCCGGGGGCCAGGTGATGACAGGTCAGAAGAACTAAGAATATCTACGGATTAAAGGCTTGGCAACTTCTCCCCGCTGTATCTAATTTGAATCGCTTAGAGGTACACTATCTACCTGATATGTCACCACCCGGCGTGTCATCCCTCTGTACCTATGTAGATCAACGAAAAGCTAACTAGGCAACCGCGTAATCGCGAAGAAAATCAAAACGCCAATCTAATAGCCTTTTACTATAATAAACTAATTAACTTTCGTGATATTCTTAAGCTTGAACTCTACGCCTACATAGGTACGCGGAGACTCAATACTGATGGATAGCACTTGCTCTAGACATCACGTGACAATAGCTTGTCTGTTGAGCTGTACATGGGCATGTATATAAGAACGAGTCACTTGGATCAAGATTCAATCAAAAAGGCTTAATCAAACCTTAATCTGCTGGCAAAAAACATTTGAATCTTTCCATATGTACATACAAAGGTACACGTATGTATGTACAAATATGTCCATACATGTCCGTGTGTGTAGGAGCAACCAGACCGCATGTTATGGAATCATTTTTTTGTAAATAAATATTCTTTAAAGAGCATTAGACCAGAGCAAAAATAATAATCGAGAAGGTAGGCCGTCTGTATTTTATACTAAAAAAACAGACGCAGCCGTTTATCATGTGATCGGTAACGGCTACATTTTATGCGGCCGAGCCGTGCCGATAGCATCAATTACACTTATTCTAACGATCCGATCCGCTTTCCAAAAACGTCATCTCATTTCTTTCCGCGGCCAACGTTCTTGATCATTAATCACTGTTGCTAAAATCTACGCAGATTGGTGCATATAGCACATCTGGTTAATATACAACGTTAATGACAAGGTAAGTAACAACATGTGAAGCAATCAAATCACGAAGAAACACATCCCTTGAGTGCTTACAAACAATAAACTCTCTCATAGTTCTCAAATGCTTCCACATCATTTATAATCCAGCTGAAAATACCCCTGGAATTGAGTCTGGAGAAGATGTATATAAGAGCAAGATATTCAATGCGTTTCAACACATACCAAATATCCACACTGTCTTAAGTCTCTCGAAGTAAGTGCCAAAAATGGTTCAGATACTCAACCACATAACTCGCATCATTGCTGGAGTCACTGTTCCCGACACTCCACTAATCAACGCCTCTATTGCGCTGGCCCAACAAAGCCTTCCAACAAATGGGTTTAACCACGTCATGCGATCCTGGCTCAATGGCCAAGCTATCATCAACCATCTTCCACCCAAAAATCGCTCGATGATTGATACTGAGGCCTTTGGTGTTGCTACTATTTTGCATGATCTTGGATGGTATGCTTCGAGTCCGCTTCACTACTTCTTCTTTTCCGTTCTAACGCATTATGTTACAGGGCATTCAACACTAGCTTCGTTTCCCAAGGGAGATGGTTCGAGGTCGATGGCGCAGAAGGGGCAAAAGATTTCATCCGGAGCAGCGCCAGTGCTGCCGAATGGGACGATCACCGAATACAGCTCGTTTGGGATTCTATCGCGCTCCATACCAATCCCAACATTGCCATATTCAAACAACCAGAAGCAGTGTATACCAGTGCAGGAACTTTCGCAGAGCTCATTGGCCCTGAACTTGCCAAGCAACAATTCGTAAGAGATTCCGTCCCCTCTTTTTCCTATCGTCAAAACAATCCCTTTCTAACTCATCTACAGGGTGATTTGATTACAGTCAACCAGACTGAATGGGAGGCTATTCTCGACGCATATCCCAGATCTCAGTTTAGGGATTACTTCTTTGAAACTCTCGGCCATCTTTGTAGCACAAAGCCGCAGACTACGTATGATAACTTCCTAAGGGGTATTGGCGATAAGTTTGTACCGGGGTATAACACGACGGGACGTCTGCTAGTTGATTTTATCACGTCGGTCCCGATTCCTGACACTCCCGATTCCTGATAAATGAGAGGCGGAGATGAAAGTTTACTTACCCGGTTGACCATGGATATTATATCAGTCCTGATAGACGGGTTTGGTGATTCTTACCGTATCACACACCCTCATTTTAAATAGAAATAGAATAGCTTAAGCTTAAACCAGGAAACTGAGAAGCTATTGAAACATTCCTATCCACCAATTGATCAAGGAAGCTCGTTTTTTATCCCGGTCTACAGTACGTGTTGAGAGTCATAGGACAACTGGCAGCGGTTTTGCTGGAAAATTTAGTTTCACGCACGAGCCTCGAGCTCACCAAGACGATTTTTACAGGACTTCCCAATCCAGGAAACCTTCTAATTGAGCGTGGTTTAAATGTTATCGTATTAAAAATACTCATATACACATCCACGCTAGAAGCAACGCCGAAATCAGAGTGATGATGGTGACCGTCCTCACCTAGGTTTCTTTGGAGAGCATTCATGTAGCACGAATTCATAATCTCAAGACAATAAGGATTACTAAAGGTACTGACACAGATGCTTCAACATGAAGAGCATTCATATATTACGTATCATACGATACAGAACTCTTCGTTCTGGAGTTCCACTTTGTCATCAATTCAATCCTCAAATTCCAACGCCTCTTGTTCCCTTGAGAACGAAGCGATCAACGCACCTACCCGTTCCCAGCCGGCGTCAACTCTAGTGACGAACAGTAATGCATAATAGCTTAACGCAACTTCGTTATGCCTTGAACTGAAAAGATACAGAGCTCGGCAGCCTCGAGTATCCGAGGAGACTGATGCAGGATCTGGCGCCTCCAGCTTCTTAAAAGGAATTTGAATTGTGACTGTGTTCTTCAAATATTCAAGCTCTTCACCTCGAGACAAATACACATCTTCTCCATTGGCGACGTTTTGAGCACCCTCTTTAGCCATGGCGCAGTAATAAAGACGCACTTATGGCGAGGCTCAACACCTAAAAACAGAGCAGGGCGTTCTTCGAAGGCTTCAAAATCCGCTAGTTCCATGATCTTACCTAACACGAATTTCAAGACCCTCCGTAGGGTAGACCGTCTCATGGGGGTCAAGCCTTTTGCGGAAGGAAATTCCGTAGGGGGACGACCACCCTGTCCAGGACCAGCTTGGAAAGCCGACTCGGCGACAGATCAATGTCTGTAGCCCGATCGCATGGAGACCAACATAGCCCAATTAGGAATCCATGGAGATGGCCCCGTGTTGTTGCACGGCATAGGTACGCCCCCGTGTGATCTGTATAGACTTCCACATAGGATTCCTCCAAGATGGGAGTCTTTCATATGGACAAACGATTAGTTGGGAGGATATAGAAATTTTTTCCAGGTGATGGATTGATAAAGGGGAAACGCAGGTCGTTGCGAGGCGCGCAATAGTACATGTATACATATGTATTTCCGGTTCCGGTTCTCAAAAGGTACAAAACTCACGTGATCTAATCCAACCATACGGCACCTGGCCACCAGTTGACTTGAGAGATCGTCGTGCCATGTTCTTTAGATCCATCCAAAAAAATTGATTACTAAACGAATGTAAAAAACTATGTTTCATGCATAGGATACACCCACCTACATATTACCGCAAATTCTCAAAATGAACATAACCATCAACGCTACATCGCCGAAAACAAAACACTTACGCATTCACTTTGGCACTCCATGTCTCCTGGTAACTCAGGATACAGTAGCCAATAGCCATAAATACCTAATTCCATTGAAATTGATGCATTTCCCTTTCTGACATTCAAGGATTCTCCCAAACTCAAGAACATCCCACAACTGAAACCTTTTCACACCGAGATTCTGGACTCTTGACCTTCTACCTTTCCACTATCATCAAATAATACGAGCGGCGTAAAAAGACATTAATCCCCTTATAAACTATTCAAAAGCGTGTGATTTAAGAACCTAGAGTAATTAATCTCATTATTCTATTGTTGTTTTCGATGTAAAGGCCGATTTGGAAATATTTTCAATTTTCTCGTCTTTCTTTAGGAGAAAGGTACTGCTTTTTTTCACGGAATATTTCTTTATTCGTGCAGTATTCGTTATGTACGTTTCAGACTAGCTGTAAAGATGAAGCTAAAACTGATGCTTTAGTTTTCAATCTCGTTGGCGTATTTAACCGTGTCGCTGTTTTCCCCCTTATATTCTGCGCGCGTATGAGTTACTGGAATGTAAGCAGGTAGTTCTAAGTGAGTGAGCGTACATAATCCTTTTTCACACCAAGAAACAAAAGTACATCGCTCACCATCACCACCACGCACGTACGCACAGTGTATTAGTTATACTTTTACCACGCGCGCGCGCGCGCCTGATTGCTTACCGTTTTCGTGTTGGAATGGATGTACGCTAAGGTATGCAAGTACCAAGACATGTTTATCTACTTTTGTAAAATCTTCAAAAAAACAAGATCTGCCAAGGTAGCAAGATCGTCATTGGAGCAAGACAGTGCTGCAAGGAACTCGCAGTCTATAGCACAAGCATCTATAAGTGTCTTGAATAGCCTCGGCAGAATTGCTTGGGCACTACATACTTGACCTACCTTCCCCGCTAATCTATAGCGGAACAATGCAGGTACTTACTTAAAAACCCACACACACACACACACACACACCCCGGCGCGAACGATTGCCAAACGATGATTCGTGCAAGTTTTTTTCTCGGTGGGGATGACTTGGGGAACCCCATGGGGAAACTAAAGTAATGACAAGTACAGATTTGTACCCTAGTTCATAGTTATACCGTTTTTAATATATCCCTTGTACCTTGCGACATCACACAACCTAGCGCTTAAACGCGCATCACGCGAGAGCTTGTTTCCCCCCTCTTGTATGCGCCTCCGATTAGTGGAAGAACACGAAAGGTATCCTTTTCGCGCAATAGTCACTTACATCGACATCTCTCGGAGATATTCCCGTTCAGAGTTCGCGCTGGGGGGCATAAGACTTCTTCGTGACTGGCGGATTCATCTAATCTCGTGATTATTTACCCAGTTAGCGGCATCGCGCACGATTCGTGACGAGCGAGTTAGAGTTATAAAGGGTGATAAACATGGGAGATCTCCCTTCTGCTGTCGTCACTGCTGGCTGCGAGGCTGTACACACACTTGACACAGAGAGAGAGAGAGAGAGAGACGCGCGCACGTGAAAAGGCAAGTAAGTCATCGACAATATGCAGTATCCAAGATCCACGATGTTGCACTATGCCTTGATGCTGGTTGGCACTGGTTCGCTTGTTGCTGCCGGCCCTTGCGATCGTAAGTGGGGAGGTCCCGTTCCTGGATGTGTGTGTGTGTATAGGACTTAGACCAGATATACTTACACTTCGTATAGTGTACGCGAATGGCGGTACACCCTGCATCGCGGCGCACAGCACCACTCGAGCACTGTACAACTCCTTCAGTGGCGCCTTGTACCAGGTCAAACGCGGCTCCGACAACACCACCACAAACATCTCGCCGCTATCCGCTGGTGGTGTGGCCAATGCCGGTGCGCAGGATACATTCTGTGCTCGAACGACTTGTTTGATCTCCATCATTTACGATCAATCGGGTCGTGGGAACCATCTAACTCAGGCTCCGCCCGGCGGGTTCAAGGGGCCCGAGGCGAATGGATATGACAACTTGGCTAGCGCAATTGGGGCCCCGGTAACGTTGAATGGGCAAAAGGCTTATGGAGTTTTTAGTCCTCCGGGGACTGGGTATCGGAACAATGCTGTTAGTGGGTCGGCGAAGGGGGACCAGGCGGAGGGCATGTATGCGGTGTTGGACGGGACGCACTACAACTCTGGATGCTGGTAAGTTGGCCACTCCAAACAACAACCACCACGCAGGGGGGTTCTAACTTTCCTATTAGCTACGACTATGGAAATGCCGAAACAAACAGCCTCGATACGGGAAATGGGCACATGGAGGCCATTTACTTCGGCGACAGCACGTATTGGGGCAGCGGCACCGGCAGTGGACCATGGCTAATGGCGGATCTCGAAAACGGCCTCTTCACAGGGCGAAACCCAAAGAACAACCCCGCGCCATCCATATCCTACCGCTTCTTCACCACGATCCTAAAAGGCGGACCGAATCTGTGGGCGTTGCGCGGCGGGAACGCTGCATCCGGCACCCTGTCGACCTACTTCAGCGGCGCGCGCCCCACGCCCTCGGGCTACAACCCCATGAGCAAAGAAGGCGCCATTATCTTCGGGATCGGCGGCGACAACAGCGTCAGCGCCCAGGGGACTTTCTACGAAGGCGTCGTGACATCTGGGTACCCATCCGACGCGACGGAAAACGCCGTGCAAGCCAACATCGTGGCCGCGGGATACGCCACTGCATCGTTGACCAGCGGGGATAGCTTCACCGTCGGCTCGTCCATTTCGCTCCGCGCAACTACATCGGGTTACACGGACCGCTACCTCGCGCACACGGGCGCAACCGTCAACACGCAAGTCGTCTCGTCGTCGTCGGCGACGTCTCTCAAACAGCAAGCGATGTGGACCGTCCGCGCCGGCCTCGCCAACTCGGGATGCGTTTCGTTCGAGTCCCGAGACCAGCCTGGGAGCTTCATCAGACACTATGATTTCGTGCTCAAGGTCAACGCGAATGACGGGTCCAAGGCGTTCAGGGAAGACGCGACGTTTTGTCCACAGGCGGGGTTGAATGGCCAGGGGAGCTCGATTCGTGCTTGGGGGTATCCGACGAGGTGGATTAGACATTTCGATAATGTGGGGTATGTGGGGAGTAATGGGGGTGTGAAGACGTTTGATAATGCGAGGGCTTTTGGGGATGATGTTAGTTTTGTTGTTGGGAGTGGATTTGCTTGATAGGGGTGTGGGGACAAAGTGGTGAGGTTGTTAATGTGTGTGTGTGTGTGCCTTTTTTTAAGTTAAACATGTAAAAATCGAATTTTGTGTTCGTCATGCACAGTTTCCCCTGATCAAGGGAAGAAGTTTTGGTTCATGACTTCTTTGCTTCATATGTCTTCTTCTACTCACCATTCCTGATCCTAATCCTAACCCCCCCCCCCCCCCCCCCCCCCCCCCCCTCACCTCCCCTTCCCTTACCTACATTACCATTAATCACGTATACCACATCGTCGTTGAAAAAGAAGAAGGGAGGGAGGAAAGAAAGATAAGAGAGTGTTAGCACGCACGCCTGTGTTAGGGTTTTTGACTTGAGTAGATATAGATATGTAGATGCACGCGTAGATGGGAATGGGGGGTGGGGTGGGGGGTCTGATGTGTAGAATGGGGGGATGAGGATAGGTAAGATGGGATGGATAGATAGAGAGAATGAATTATAGTAATATAAGGGAGGGGTATCATTGATGAGTATAGGTTACATGTGTAGGTTCTGGTTTTAAGTTTTTTTTTTCTGTTTGACGCCGGAGGGAGGAAAAGTGAAGAAAGTGGAAGAAGAAGGGGGGGGGGGGGGGGGGTGAAGAGAGGAGGAGGAGAAGAAGGGGGGAAAAGAAGAAGAAGAAGAAGTAGAAAGGTTGGTTCGACCGAACGTACATGACATGACATACGTGGTGGTTTAATGAAAATTGAGAAGAGAGAAAAAAGACACACGAGAGCGAGCGTGTTTTCCTTTTTTGCCTTGCTTAGATTTCTGTTTCGTGTTTCATCAAGCTTGGGTGAATTGGGAGAGAAAATAAAAATAAAAAAAGGGGGGGCCGGGTGTTTCTATTTTGAATGAAGAATTCACCCTCGTAAAGGTAACACATGCTGCACAAGACAACTCTGCCTACACAGCGGACACTCCGGTTTCTCCCTCGCCCAATCGCTAATACAAGCCCAGCAAAACACATGTCCGCACGTCGTCACGCTGGGATCCTTCATGCCTTCCAGACACAACGTACATTTCCGATTCCCGCCCCCGATCCACGCCATGGTGTCGTTGTCCTCACCTAATTCGTACCGCGGGTTGGTGGATGACGGGGTGTGGGTCCATTTCTGGAGTTCCGAGGGCGCGGTTGAGGAGGAGACGGCGGGGGTGTCGAAGAGGAGGGCGTTGTTTGCGGAGTACGCGTTGGGATCGAGGGAAACTTCCACGCCGCCGCCGACGACGGCAGACGTGACGTTGCCTGCGCCGAGCATGCCTGGGTTGGGGGCGCTCGGGGAGAGTGTGTTTTGGAGGTGGAGGTAGGCTTGGACGGCCATTTGGAGGACGAGGAGCACGCCGAGGACTTCGTAGCCGGCGCGGTTGTCGCTGGCGGGGACGGTGCGCGTGAAGATGTAGCGGAGGTTCCAGATGCGTTTTGAGAGGTGGTAGTAGGATCCCGAGAAGTAGAAGGTTGCGAGGGAGAGGGCGTAGATGGGGGCTGGTGAGGTGATGGTGTCGAGGTTGCGGAGGATGTAGTTGTGGAGGCGTGCACCTAAGGGTGTTGGGATGGGCTTGGTGGTTCCCGCGCGTTCTTTGGCGGCTTGTTGGGCTCTTGCGTGCTGTCGTCCGTATCGTTTGAGGTTGGATTCGAGCTTTGCTCGTATGCGTTTGCGGAATGTGGGGAGGATTTTGGCGAGGCCGTAGGGTCCCAGTATGCAGCTGAGTATGTATCCTGCTCTTCTTCCCAACGCTGGTAATCGGCCATGTTCTCCTTCGACCTGGATGATATCACAGTACTCCTCCCCTAGTGTACGGTTCCCGATGAGCGTCGTAAGACATAGATATAGGAGTTCGCTAGCGACGCGGGTTTCGGATGTATAGGTATGCGCGTATCGTGCGCCTTTGGCTTTGCGGAGGATGGTGGAGAGTTGCTCGAGGAGTACGCCGCTGAAGTAGGCGTCTTTCTGGTGTGCTCGGATGATATCGGGTGATGTTGCGAAGGGGTACGTGTACCTCGGTGAAGAGGTCATTTTTTACTGAGTTAAAACACGAGAGAAGGGACGCAATTGTGAATGATGATGTTGGTGCCCTACGTCGAGCATCGCGGAGGTCTGATGCCGAGACTGGACGTTGGACCTCGGCCTGCGATCGGGCGAAGCTTGGACCACCTTCTGTTTGCAGCGCATCTTTACACGACAACACTTATTGAGCAAAGAGAAAAAAAATCACACCTCTGCAATTATTGTCTCAGGGTCCTGTTCCATAGACTTGCCAGAAATAAAAATCAAGCAACTTGATCATTTTCATATTCAAGGCTGCAGCTGAATGCTGACCCATACAAAACCCAGCAGTCCTGCTTTAAGCCCAAAAAGCAGAACAAATCCATACCCTTAACACGGCTAGCCACTTGCATCTTGGCCATCTCTCCGCCGTTATTGTTGAATTTGAACCAATGACAGCTACGGTACTTAACGATGCACTGCGCGGGCATGAACTCCACGCCATAAAAGATCAAGACATCGGATAAAAATAGTCGAACGGTAGTTGCTGGTTAGTGTGCCAGTTTGACGCAAAGGAGAAAAAAAGAGAAAAAAAAAAAAAAACTTAAAGGATAGCAATGTCTAGACCTCGGGAGGCGACCGCTCTATCGTACACAGGTGGATCATGTAGGGGATGACAGGCAGTCTAAACTTTTAGGCTTTGCATAGTGCGGGACAAACGCAGGGCGAGGCTGAAGCTGAGATGGAATGGATGGTGGTTGAGTTGATTGATGGATGGGAAGACGTGGCAATGTTTGTTGTGGCGTTTGCTGATTACGTCTTGGTAAGAGGTGGGTGTTATACATACATATATGTAGTCACTGGGCGTCAGACATGCGAGTATACATGTACCCATGTAGGGTTTTCAATGATCCAAGGAAATAAATGAGGAATTGGAAAAGAAAAAAAATAATTAGGATGGACGAGTGCCCAGGTACCGGGGTATCTTCGTGTACGTAAAACGATGCATCTTTAAGAGCTGAGAGCTGAAACATTAGCGGGGATTTCGACACTAGAGGTCACGTGGTACCACTTGTCTTGGCGTCCATGAATATTGGTTGCTTTTTTTGTCATGAAGTTTAGTCAACCAAACCAGAGGGCCAGACGAAAGAAAGCTAGTCGATTTGCAGGCAATGCGGAAGAGAACAACTGTACACTGCAGGCGAGCAAAGCTGGAGTGCATGCGGTGGGACTCACGTTTGGCCGTTGCTGGGCACGATAGGTGGACGAGGAGCTGTAGCTATCAGCTACCCCTGCCTTGGCCCGTTGAACAGGGTTATCGATTCGATGAATGCTAACGGCGGTATCGTGTAGCGAAGATGTACATGTATATGCCATGCAGTTATGAGTTGTATGCTGCTCCATGTACGCGAGAGTGCATAGGTATGTACGCGCAAGACATGATGCCCTCACCGTCTGATAGCAGAATACGTATCCCTGAGCTAGATAATTAGTGGCCATTGAGTTTGCATTTTCTATTTGGCGAACTTGTGTTTTTCTTCCCTCCTGACCTGTGAGGGGCGAGAAAAGTGCATATGCATAGCGGGTGTTAGTTAGCACACCTTTCTTCCCCGCCGTTCCGTGGACGACAGCGGTGGGCTTTGTACGTAGGCGCCGAGGAGGAAAATACTTGTGCAAGTAAACGACCAATATGGGCAAATCCATCTGATGTGAGGGTCAGAATCCTTCAAGATTCCTGCCAAATAAGCCAGATAGGTACAGCAGGTGGCTCGACATTTATTGATTGGCGGTTGGCACGCCGTGCTGACGTCTGCTGGGCAGCTGGGTGGTGGAGGGGCGTTTACGGTATAGCAGCCCCAGCTTCTCCATCAGCAAAAGCAACCAGAAGCAAAGTGACAAATTTGACATGTGCTACTTTGTTCTGCTGGTGTGCCGCGCAATGCTCAATCAAGTGTGGTACTGGTGGTGAAGCAAAGGCATGGCGAGAATGCAATGCATTGAACGATGGCGCTGCACTAGCCACCGTACAGAGCAATACGGTCCGAAGTCGTGTCAGGTACAAGCGCATTGATGGTGCTAGGCAGCGGAGAGTCGACGACTCCACCGCGAGGCGATGGCCGTGAAGAATTGAATGGAGAATTGAATATTGTTTTTTTCCTTGTTGGATGCGGAAAAAGAAGGCGGCATGGAGCTGTAGAGGCAAAAAGCAGACGGTCTGATAGTTTGCTGCTATTTTGGAACGGCTGCGCCCCCTTGAACCCTAAAGGCCCTGACATCAATAGTGGCCGATCGGAAAGCGCAATCGCCCGCCATTGGCAGAGCACAGCATGAGGCTCCAGCTTTGCTTTCCCCCCTCCTCCTACAAAGTATTGTACCTTGCAAAGAGCCAGAGTGAGTCCCAACGAGGATCAACGGATGACGAAATAGGGGCCAACATTGAGGCAGGGCGGAGGAGATGAAAGGGAGGACGAGGACGAGATGGAGGAGGAATCATGGCACGGGCTGACGAGCGATGCTGGTGGCCGGATGAGAGCAAACAGGGCATTCAGTAAGCACAGATAGTGGAAGACCCAGGACCAGGTGGTAGAGAGGTGTGGACGAGGTTAGAGGCTTGCACAGTTGCGGTAAGTTGAGGTAGAGGGTAGAGGGTGATGGTCATGATCAAGGGCGTGAGCGCCACTCGGGCAAGGCGGGTCATGGAAGCAGGGGGGGTGCAGCGGCGAGCAGACAGGCGAGGCTAGCAAAAGCCAGCTGAAAGAGAATTGAAGTCAAAGCGACGACTAGTTAGTTGTACTGTGTGTTTGTTCGGTGGGTAAGTTATGTGGAGTTTAGTTGACGGTGCTTGGCTGCCCTGCCATGCATGCACGCTGGCTGCTGGCTCTGGCTGCATCTGGTATAAAAGGCCAAACAAACACCGCTCTTTCACTTTTGCTCCTCTCCCCTCCACGCACATCCCAATCCACCCCCCCATACTCTACTCTACTCTACTCTACTATAACTACATTACTGTGCCGTGCTGCCGCCTCTTATTCCTCCTTCAATCGCTTCTTGATATCCTCTTCTCTTCTTCCAATCGTTTTACCACAGGAGCCATGTGGTAAGTACCGACCGACCCCTCCCCCCTCCTCCACACCATCCCTCGTACTCCCCCACCCCTCACCGCACCTCGCCCACCGCTGCTGCTGCTGCTGCTGCTGCAGCATTGCTACACCCACGAGCTTTTCAGCTGTATCAAAATAGGCAGCGGAGAGGAAAATTCATGTTCTTCGAAAAAACGCATGCGGAATTGGTTTCCAGGCGCTAATTGACCTGCAGCGGAATTTTTGGCTACATCAACTACCTGGTCGAGAAGGACAGGAAGTACATCCTCAACACCCTCATCAATGGTGAGTTTCCCCGGGCATACGCACTCGTACAAGACTGCACTTTGCATCGCAACCCATTCTGACCATTGCCTCGTGCATTTCAGGCCTTCAGCGTCTAGAGTACCGCGGCTACGACTCCGCAGGTCTGGCCATTGACGGTGACAAGAAGAACGAGGTCTTCGCCGTCAAGGAGGTGGGCAAGGTCGCCTCCCTCAAGAAGCTCGTCGAGGAGCAGCAATTCGACGAGACCAAGGTCTTCGACTCACACGCCGGCATTGCCCACACTCGATGGGCCACCCACGGCCCCCCCTCTCGCACAAACTGCCACCCCCACAGGTATGTCCTACCCAAGCCAACCCAGCCCAGCCGATCCTCCATCTATCCTGAAACACAACCACGTCAGCTTCAGCCCAGCCCCATCCCAGCTGCCCCTCCATCTCGCTCCTTGTGACACCTCGTCATCTCCACCACCACCACCACACCCAGCATGGCTAACCCGTAATTACCCATAGGTCCGACCCCAACTGGGAGTTCTCCGTCGTCCACAACGGTATCATCACAAACTACAAGGAATTGAAGGTGCTCCTTACGGGCAAGGGCTTCAAGTTCGAGACCGAGACCGACACCGAGGCTATTGCGAAGCTCGCCAAATTTATCCACGATGAGCACCCCGAGCTCTCCTTCGTCCAGCTCGCCAAGACCGTCATCAAGGAGCTTCAGGGCGCCTTTGGTCTGCTCATGAAGTCGGTCCACTACCCCCACGAGGTTGTGGCCGCCCGCAAGGGTTCCCCGCTCGTCGTTGGTGTCCGCACCGAGAAGAAGATGAAGGTCGACTTCGTCGATGTTGAATACCAGGATGAAAACACCGCTCTCCCCGCCGAGAGCGCCTCGCAGAACGTTGCGCTCAAGAAGTCTAACAACCTTCTCGCTCCCCCAGACAAGTCCCTCCTCCACCGCTCGCAATCGCGTGCTTTCCTCTCCGACGATGGCGTCCCAATGCCCACCGAGTTCTTCCTTTCCTCCGACCCCTCGTCCATTGTCGAGCACACCAAGAAGGTCTTGTACTTGGAGGACGATGACATTGCCCACATCCACGAGGGCTCCCTCAACATCCACCGCTTGACCAAGGAGGATGGCGCGTCCAACGTCCGTACCATCCAGACCCTTGAGATCGAGCTCCAGGAGATCATGAAGGGCCAATTCGACCACTTCATGCAAAAGGAGATTTTCGAGCAGCCCGAGTCCGTTGTCAACGCCATGCGTGGACGTCTCGATCCCGTCAACAAGACCGTCACCCTCGGTGGTCTCCGCCAGTACATCACCACCATCAGGAGGTGCCGAAGGATAATATTCATTGCTTGCGGAACCTCGTACCACTCTTGCATGGCTGTCCGTGGTATCTTTGAAGAGCTTACCGAGATCCCCATCGCCGTTGAGCTGGCTTCCGATTTCTTGGATCGCCAAGCTCCCGTTTTCCGTGACGACACTTGCGTGTTCGTCTCCCAGTCTGGTGAGACTGCCGACTCCTTGATGGCTCTCCGATACTGCTTGGAGCGCGGAGCCCTTACCGTCGGTATCGTCAACTCCGTCGGTTCCTCCATTTCGCTCCTCACCCACTGCGGTGTCCACATCAACGCCGGCCCCGAAATCGGTGTTGCCTCCACCAAGGCCTACACTTCCCAGTTCGTGTGCATGGTCATGTTCGCTCTGTCTCTTTCCGAGGACCGTGCATCCAAGCAGCACAGGCGCGAGCAGATCATCGAGGGTCTCACCAAGATCTCCGACCAATTCCGTGAGGTGCTCAAGCTCGACCAGCCCATCAAGGAGCTCTGCAAGCGCTTCAAGGACCAGAAGTCTCTTCTCCTTCTCGGCCGTGGTTCCCAGCACGCCACTGCTCTGGAGGGTGCCTTGAAGATCAAGGAAATTTCGTACCTTCACTGCGAAGCCGTCATGTCTGGTGAATTGAAGCACGGTGTTCTTGCCCTTGTCGACGAGAACCTCCCCATCGTTATGATCCTTACCCGCGACGACATCTTCGCCAAGTCGCTCAATGCCTACCAGCAGGTCATTGCCCGTGCCGGCCGCCCCATCATCATCTGCAACAAGGACGACCCCGAGTTCCCTGCCGAGAAGACGGACAAGATCGAGGTGCCCCAGCAGGTCGACTGCTTGCAGGGTCTCATCAACGTCATTCCTCTGCAGCTCATGTCCTACTGGATGGCAGTGGCTGAGGGCGTCAACGTCGACATGCCTCGTAACCTTGCCAAGTCGGTCACTGTGGAGTAGACTGGGGGAACAACGAGATAGACGAGTTGGGTTAGTCGTGCAGGCACACTTGGGAATGGCGTCTTAGAAGGTTGCCCGTCCTTGGGCCGGCTATGTATGGGACTGATTGATTGATTGAAACGATTGACTGCTACGAATCGATTGGGTTGGATTCAAAAGGGATAATTATTTATATTTGGGTTCTAGAGAGGTTGTCTCTCTAAGAATAATGTACGGCCTAGACATGGGTCGTGCAATGCACAGCAAGCATTTTTGAATATAAAAGACCATTTCAATAACCCGACTTGTAACTGCAACCGTATTTCAGTTTTTTGATTTTTTAATAGGGGTTGGCTGTGATGCAATTGGTAGAATGTGATTACCACCGTTTTCAACGTTTTCTGTTTGGAGGTTTTACCCGGAGGTGTTTTTGCCAAGGGACTATGATATCACAGCTCGTATAGAACTCTAAAGTTCCCCCCCCCCCCCCTTTCCCTTTTCCCTTCAGAGAATCCCTGTCGAGTCCTCGATTGCGGGGTTTGCCCTCCCCCTCCCCTCCCCTTGCCCTGTAAACCTTTTTTTCCCGTTCCTGCATTTGGTTCCCCCTCCTCTCCCCTTTTCATCCATCCCCACCTCCCCCTCCCATGCTTCTTCGTCTTCATCATTCATTTATTAAACAAAAGCCATTTAGTTTGAGAGCTGTTGCATATGCTAACTAGTGACGTGTATAATTTAGCTTAACTAACTTTTTTTTTTTTTTTTTTTTTTGATTTTTTTAAAAAAAAAGGTTTTGTATTTTGTATATGTGTATGTATTCGTAATTCCGCATACACAGTCTCTCTCTCTCACACACACTTACTCGTTGACACAAACACACACAGAGAGAGAGAGAGAGAAACGCGTGCGCGTTTGTGGATTTTATCAATGTATAAAAAGGGGGGAGGGGGATGGTTGGTTAGGTGGTTAGGTGGATGGGATATAAGATAAGGTGAGAGTGGGTGAGAGGTTAAGGTACCTAGGTATGTAGGTAGGTAGGGGAAGTGGGTATAGGGAGGTTGGGTAGGTAGGACGATTTTTTTTTTGGGG
>KZ805554.1:0-56862 GCA_003073855.1 Periconia macrospinosa
AGGGAGTGATGGAGGACAAGATCGGTAGTACTCGTGGGAAGCAGCTGTTTGGGGGGGCCGTAGATTGTTAGAACAATTGATAATCGAAGGTAACTTCGATTTTAATAGATGACGGGATCGTGCTTTGGGGAAGATGATACGGAAAGCAAACGCTTTGTTTAAGATTGTTTGCATAAGGGTGGCCGAGGGAATCGCTGTATTTGCATTTGCGTGATATGTGTTACTTCATTTTTAGAAACTGCTTAAGCACTCATGGTTCTCATAACCGAAAGATGTTACAAGAGATCATTTCTACTTACTACATGTAACCTCATTTTCTCGGGGTGGTAAACCAAAATTGTGTACGAGAGAATGAATTAAAAAGATTGCGCGATACAGGGGACTTTCAAAGTTGAAGACATCAAACCAAGCAATAAAAGGGGTCTTTTTCTGAATTTGCCCGCCTCCTAAGGTATCAACTGCAGCACCATCGACCAAGGTCCCAATATTACGCTTTTTCCTTCGAATCATCGTAAATAGACAGAAAGAAAGGTGATTGCTTTTAAAATAGACGTCCGACTTAAACTACAGCTGCCTACTAAAGAGTGAATAGACGTGGGCTGTGTTATATTAAGTGAAATGTTCGGATCGTAAGCTTTATTATTAGGAGATAGTTAATAGATATAGTTATGTCAATTATCTAATAGAATAGATTTTTCTAATATGGGTAATCGTATACTTCTCATACACAAGGTTGGTTTTCCAGAATTTCCTTGAACCCACCCTCCTTCAATTCCTGCCGATGCGGCCGAATCTTACCGTCTTTTAGCAGGCCTTCTGAGAAGTCAGTCCGTTTCGCAATAAACTAAAGGTTATTAGGCCGTGCGGGAAGCTTGAACGACATGTAGTTGTACGCTTCGCCTAATGCCGTGTAACCTAGCGATGAAATGATTTTTATTCATCACTGATTTCCGGTTCTACACATTGGGACACATCCACTCTTGTGTAATCTCCCCTCTGCCACACTCCAAGAGTACATGCCATGAACCGTCACTTAACCTCCAATCAGCTCCTAAAACTCCTCATCCAGCGCCATCGCGACACAGCAGCCCTATTTATCTTCCCAAAAACATACATAGGAACACAAGTCGTGAAGCCGGCCAGCGTCGCGATCCCAAACACTCTCGCCATATGCGCAGGTCCCTTTTCCGCCGCAAAGTCGTTGATGAAGGAACTAAAGGCGTAGAAGAGAAAGTTCTTAATCATCATTTGTAGGATGAAGATCTCGGTGGCATGATTAGGGAATGCGTCACTGTGGTCAAAAGATTTTTGTTAGCTATCGTTCGGTCTCCCATTCCAACAACCCCAAACGTCCCAATGAGAGATAATGAAAGAGATGAACTCACAGCACATACAACCCCGCGCCTGTACTCGCCACACTCGTCGCAAAGCAAACACACCCATAACAAACCGAGCAAACAACCACAATCTGTCCTGGCCCAATCACTCTCTCCCCAGCCGCCTTCTTCCCCTCATCCAACGCCCACCCAAACACAAACCACCCCACCCCAAACACCACAACTGCAACCACACAAATCGGGATCCGGAACTCCGCTTCAAAAATCCCCTTATTCCTCCTTGCCAACCGCCGTGCGATGAAATCACACAACGGACCGGAGATAATACCGATGACGCCGCCGATCAATGCGCCGCTGAAGAAGTACCCGTTTTGCGAGACAGTGAGGCGGTAGGGAGGTGGTGTGAAGGTTTGCGCCAGCGTGTATGCTGTGCCTACGAAGAAGGAGACGAGCACGGCGCTTACGATCTGGATCCAGAGGACGGCTGGGTTGAGGAAGTGGATGAAGATTGAGCCGAGGAGCTTAAAGGTGCTGTCTTGCGAATACGTCCCTGACGACACCCGTAGATCCTGGAGGAACGTTCGACGGCGTTTGGTGGGATCCGTTCCCCGTGCAGTGCTCGTCGTCGTGGAATTCGCATATCGTGGAGTCGTGGCCTGCGAGTCAGTGACACCTTCGTGCTTCTCGCTCGCGTTTTTCTCTTCAGCAGCAACATCTACGGTAATGTTATCGCTTCCAGTTTCCTCTCGCCGAAACTGCATCTCCGGCACAAACAACACCACCCCTACCGCCGCAACCGCCTGAATAGGCAACAGTACAACGAACAACATCCTTGCTCCTAAATCCTCAAACAACTTCCCCGCAACAACCGCAATGAACGACGACATCGACGCCAACGTAAGCACCAGCAACGCAGTGCGCAGACCGCGTTCGTGCAGGAAGAACATGTCGCCTATGGCGGCGACGGAGAGGGATTCGTACGCCGTGGTACCGATACCTTGGATCATGCGGCCTGCGAGAAGAACCCGGTAAGAAGTTTTCAGTGAAGCTTCAGAGAAGGAAGCAACGCATATTCCAGTTCCTATGACGCCGAAGACACTAGCGACGAGGAATTGAGGCCGTTTGCCGTATTTTTGTGCGAAGACTGAAACGAGAGGGCTACATCATAATCAACATTACATGCAAAAAAATAACAAAATAGGTAACAAACCCTAGAGCTCCGACAATCAACAGCTGGTACCCGGACAGCTGCGCGACATGTTTAATAGGAACGTGCAGTTGCGAGGCCAACGCGACGGTTGCGGGTGCGATCATAGGCCCTGGACATGCGGCGAAGACGATACAGTTTAGGAAGATGAAGAAAAAAGCAGATTCTCGCTTCCATGTTGGCCATAGCTATAATATCCCAAAAGCTCATCAGCTTCGGTGCGTTTAGTCGTCTCTTACAAAATCATAATTGTTGTCAAAGCAAGTAGGACGCAAGTCGACTCACGAGTGGATCGTTGGGATCGTCTGATGGTTGGGGGATAAGTATAATATCTGTTTTCTAAATCCCAAGAAAGTTTTTCTGCGTTAGCAAAACAAAAAAAAAAAAAAAAAAAAAACTTAAATGTTCTGAATCTATGTCTCGTGTGGGTGGGTGTGCGTGTGGTTCTTACTTTACCCTTCCCATGTTTCAACCGACCCTGCGCTCCCTCCCGCTCGTATTGATCATCGTCAACGAGAAGTTCCGTCCCCGGAAGCCGCGAATCTGTCCTGGGCTCAAGGATACCCAGCGCCATGAGTATGTATCACAACCCCCGCAAAGAAATCACGCAACAACACAAAGTCGTCCAAATAAGCGGCAGTGCCCTTGACGGTAAGGTTTAAAGGGGGGGAAAGAGAGAGAGATTGAGAGAGCGTAGAAATACGAACTTTCCTGACTCGCTGGTGGCTAAAAACGAAATCCTTTCCTCTTTTATTTAACAACGAACGCCCTTGCTTACGATATTACCCCCCAACCCCAACCCTTCCTTTTTAACTACACAGTTCATACTCCAACTACCGCGCACATGTTCAAACAAGCAAAGAAAAAAAAAACCCCCACACCTTACCATAAATTGCCTACCTACACTCAACCACAAAATCACCCACTTAAAAAATAAATTTGTAATCTTTTCCCAAGTGCGCGCGCGCGTGCAAAAGTGTTGAGGATACGTTTGTATTGATGTTGTTTTAATCTAGTTAACTAACTCGCGTGTGAATGGTTCCTTTCGTTTCTCGTTTAAAACGATTTTCCCCGCCTTTTGCGGCCCCACACTTAGGTGCTGAATTATAGTGTACGTACGAGAGAACCACGATTTTATCCCTCCGACCATGCGAGGGACGTGGATGTGAGGGGATATTGTGGGGATGTATGTGAGCCAAGTATTGGTTTCGAGAGATGGATGAGGAGGATTGATGTGATGTGGGGGGTTTTCGGAATAGCGTTTTCGCGTTTTCAGGGTTAGGTACTTGACTGCGTGGTGGACGCTGGCGCTGGGTCGCGCATGTGGAGAGTGAACAAGATTGTTTGGGTGGATGGTGAAGGAGGGGGGGGAGGGGGGTAATCAAGGCCTGACAGACTTCAACGCCGATCCATCAACGGCACCCAAGGGGGATACTAGGACCTCGCCCTTTTCTGTTGTCGGCACGAGAGTATACCCTTCGCTCCAAGTTCCCTGTCCGGAAGATTCGTAAACCATGCCTGGATACGTTAATTGCCATCACTCAAAGGTGCAAGTAACATACGTTGCATGTGAAGCAACTCTCCCGCATCCCATTCTAACTGCTTATAACTATCTTGTGTCGTTCGCCTTCTCCACCACCGGACTAGAGGTTCGAGTAGCAACGCAGTTAGGATGAGAAAGCATCCTAGGGCAAGTGTCAAAGCTAGACCTAAAACGCTGAATGAAACTGCGTCCGGATGATAAATGAGTTGAGATTTGCATAAATTCTGCCAATTGGGATCTTTCGTCTGCTGCCAGTAAGCCATGAATTCATTGCCGAGGTCCATTTGTTCCATAAACCCGTGTTGCATAGCAGCCATCTGAATGTGGAACCAATTCTCGAATTCAATTTCCGTTTGGTTGGGCTCCACTTTTAGGGACATAGTGCCGGCTCCCTCGATCAGCTTGTCCTGGGCAAGCATTGCCGTGCCGCCAATAGAGCGGAGAGTCGAATGGTAGTTGAAGGCTATTGCGAGTCCAGCGATTAGGGAAACTATAGCTTGCTGACTCGGATTGAATCCCATATTTTGTTTTACTTTGAAGTCAATTTTGTTCTGTTTTTGTTCAACGATATTCAGAAGTGCATCTTGCCGGGTGCATTGCTTTGAGGTAGGATTGCAGAATTGATATCGCTCAGAACAAGCAAACGCCGAAATAGGTTGGGCTTTCCATGAGCCTTTAGCGCCTAGTGGTAAGTTGTTACATCCGCAATCTTCTTTAGGTACGAACCCCCTTGTACCAAGGAGAATATCGTTGGATGGTTCCATGTATAGTGCGTTGATATCCAAGATCGCTACTGTTACATCGGCATCCCGTAACCGCAACTCCTCGACCGGTTGTACCACGGTGTAAGTCGTGTTGTTTAAAGTCTTGTTCAGGGCGGATTCGTCGACAGTAGCTCCGGGAAATGACGGAAACACCCTGCCAAACAGTAAGCAAGGCCATGCAAAAAAAAAAAAAAAAAAAAAAAAAAAAAAACTGACGTAAACCAGTACGGCTGCCTATTTCCTAAGCTCCTTCTAAGCTTATCGTATAGAACAGGAATCCCAGGTGTGGTATATTTCAAATCCAAGTAAGTATAATTCCGAAAGAGCTCATCCGTAAAGTTCGTTGGTCGTTCAATAGCGTATTTGGGGGCTTCGGTGAGCGGTAACGGAGTACAAACTGAGAATTTTCTATATTCCACGCGATCTCCAACGCGGGAATTGATACCGAAATGCTCATGTGAGTTCAGCGTCTCTGTCTGCATCTTGATAGTCCCTCTCGTTGAGTTTCTGCAAAGAGAAGGTGGGTTGAAGGGACACGGAACACCTGTTTCTAGTTTCGTTGGAAGCTTGCGAACTGGAAGACGCCGGCAGGTCGAGTTACTATCCGATGCGCCTCTCATGTAGCAACTGCGAACATATTCCGCGCTCCGTTGCAGCTGTCTGCGACGTTCAGTCTCCATCTTAGATTGCATGGGCAAAGGTATTTCGTCAACGAAAAATCCGCAGCCCATCGATCTAAGGAGAGCACTATTTCCGACAGAAGCAATTTGGATTGACGCAATGGAACCTATTGTGAAACATGCGATATGGGCAAAAGCGAGAAGTACAAAGGGCAGTTGGCGACGAACTGCGCGTCTCGTGTTCGATTTCCAGGAACAGCCGAGCTTAATCAGATACCAGAGGGTGGATACCGGGTTTTGAGCGTTACGTAACACAACCTGACGTTGATGATACAGTCCATCTCTTCCTTTGTGTGTGGAGAGCAGTTGGTGTACTACAAAGCAGATAACATCTGTGACTTGTTAATTATCCCGCTCGTTAGAGTCCAGACTACATACTCCAGGTATATCCGCCAACAACCGAAACGAAAAGGGTAATCATGACCAACAAAACTTTCGATTCATTTGACGGTAATGTCAGCGTTGCCGACAGTGCACCTTTCTTCGACCAGTTGTTCCAGAACCCAACTTTGTACGGCTTCTTGTCCCAGTGGAACCACTCTTCTTCAAAGTCGACCAGCCTCGCCGTCATCGCGCACGGTAATCCGTAGAAACCGATGTATGAATGTTGTCTTACTTCTCGCACTTAATACGAGATTATAAAAGGAGCAAAGATGAACTGCACGCAGCGCAACTTCCTGATTTAATGCATCTTGGATCGCACAGCACACATGTTCGTAACTTTCGTGAGACATATTGCTTCAAACCAGATGACGATAACAATGACCTGTCCTTTATTTAGCCCACCTCTAGCTGAAGCTCTCGTAGCCGCAGCGGCCTCTTGACCACGACACTGGAGAGTCGTTGTCGCGCTGGTGACGCTAAAAACTAAGTTTAATGTTCAGCTGACCTGGGCATGGGCATGCTGTGCCGAAAAGTGTGGTTTTTAAATGTGGTTGAGGCTTGGTGGTCGGCCAAGATGGGCTGTGTTTTATGGGCGCTCACTGCCACGCCGCTTATAATTGCAATTACCTAGCTAAGTTAGCGAATACGAGACGGGACGCATACATGTTATGTATGCAGGTGGGTGAGGGCTGTGTCACGTGAGAAATCATGTGTCCCAAATTGCCTAACAAACAATCAATTGATGGAACAACACATAGGCAGCAAATACTCAAACCCCCTCACCTTATCCCCCCCGCCACACACCACCATATACCATCCCAAAACCCCCAATATCACTCCCAATCCAACTCCACCTCCAACATTCATCCCTCATTCCGTAAACCTAGCAAGAAACCACCAGACATAGCAAACATCACCTCAACTATCCGAGCATTAATTGCCCAAGTGCATTATGCGTCCCTAGTGTACATGTATACAGTTTTTCCATTCATCAAATTTAGTATTTTCACACACGAACTTCACTTCACTTAAAATGAAACACATATCATGCGCGTGCGTGATACTTCGAATAACCAACCCTACAGAATCTCTACAAATCTTGATCAAATTGTGGTGTCTACGTATCGTGTTTAGTTTCTTTTTTACTGAATAAACAAAAAAAATCGATGGAATTCGAAAGCTCAAAGCCCCGTCCTCACTCAACACCCCGTGATGATCTCGAACTCGCTGTCATCATCGGAAGAGGACTCCTCCTCCGATGATAACGATGATGATGACAGCGAGTCCGCTTCAACCTCTACCTCCTCGCCCTCCCGCTCCTCCTTCCGCTCCTCCTCCACCACCGGCGACACCACCATCCCAGCCTTCGCAGCCGCCAGGCTCTCCGTAGCACGCAGTTGCGCCACCCACATAGCGTCGAAGCGACGCCCAGCCTCTGCCTCATGCGCCTGTGAGACGCGCAAGGCGGCACGCAGGTGCTGCACACACGACGTGCAAGCAGGCGTCCCCTCACACGCCTCTGTGGCGTTTGCGAGGGCGCGCTTGGTATCGTCGAGCTGCAGGAGGAACCCGGCGGCCTTCTGCTGCTCCTGCTGCAGCATGTGCTCGACGAGGTGCTTCTGCACGCTAAGCTCGCGGATCTGCGTGTCTGCGCCGTACAGCTGCGCCGAGAAGGCTTCGTTGAAGGACGCGTGGTACCGTCGGAACGTCTCGAGTTCTTGCTGTTTGGTGGTCGAAGCGGATTTTGCGGCGGCGAGTTCGGCTTCCTTTGTGAGGATAGTAGCTTCGGCCGCGTCGAGTTTTTTGAGGGTGGAATCGTGTGTGATTTGGAGGGCTTCGAGCTTCTTTTTGGTCTCGGTGTGGTGAGCGGCGGCGGCGTCGGTTGGTTTTCTGAGATGGGGTGGGATGCTGTAGATGGGTTTGCGCTGGGCTTGCTTGTGGGCTTCGGCGAGCTCGGTTTTGGTGTTGTATAATGTGACTTTGTGGGAGAGGAGCTCGTTTTGTGAGTCGGAGAGATGTTTTTTGAGGGCAGCGAGTTCGTTGTCGTGCTTGGATTGAATCTCGTCGATCTGGGTGGTCATGGCGGCGCGCTCTTCTTCCATCTTGAGCTCCACGTCCTTGATGCGGGTAGCCGTAGCGGTGCGCTCCTCGTCCATCTTGGCCTCCATGTCCTTCATACGAGCAGCCATAGCAGCACGCTCCTCATCAAACAAAAGCTCCTTCTTCTTCTTCTCCTTCTCCTGAGTCTTGGCGATAGACACCAACGCATCGATGTGTCCGAGGCTCTTGCGTAGATTTGCTGAGATGTTCTGGGCGGTAGCGCGGTCAACGGTTCCTTTGGTGACGGACTTGGTGAGCTCCTGAAGTTCTTCGATGAGTCCGGTCATGCTGACGAGGGCCTCAAAGGGATCAGAAATGGGGACGAAGAAGGTGGAGTATGCAGGCATGGTGAATATGGTAGGTCGAGAAGAATACGGGTTGGATATGTGGAAGTGTCGAGAGGAGTGATGGTGGAGTGGAGAGAGCTGGGTGCTTGCTTGTTTGAGGGCAGCAAGGTAGGTGATGTGTATTAGGCGGGGTATGTGAATCCACGGATCAAAAGTTGGAGCTTGTGAAGCTGATGTGATGAAGCCGGCAACGCAAAGCAAAAGTCTTCTAATCGTAGGTGTGTGAGAGGAAGCCTTTAAAGCCGGAGAGAGTGAAGTGTCGAAGATTGCCGTCAAACTGGTGCTATCCAAATTTCAGAGCAAAACCCGAAATTGGGAGCAAACCCCACGTCGTCAAGAAAGGGCGTGGGGCAGCTGTGGCACCAAAGAAATCGGTTATGTCGTGAAAGCGTTCAAAGAGACCGTTAGGCAAAGGCTGTTGTTAAGCTTGCGCAAATGTGGTAAAAACGCAGAAATCTAGCCGTGAGGAAGCCGAAGCTCTCACGCGCGCGTGTTTAACAAAAAAGTGGTCGTTGTTGTAAAGTAGAATATGTAAGTAATTAGTAAAGCAAGAATTTTTGTAATAAGTGTTGTGGCGGGGGTGGGAGTGAGTAGCCGTTGGGTTGTGCCGCGTGCGGTTGACTTTATAGTCAAACAACCCTTGTCACGTGGTGCACGGTCGCGTATGGCTTGGGTTTGTGTAACGCAAGTTTGTGGTGAGGTGGGTGTTCGTGTTCGTCTTTTTTCTGTCTGGTTGGTGAGAAGAGATGAAGATGAATATGAAAAGGTAGCAGGGAGGACAATACATATGTAAGGTATCAATGGGCTTTTGGGAGGTAAAAACGTTTGAACTCTGGGTGTACATAAAAAATAAATTTTGATTGATCAATAAGATCAACCAAAGACCATCAGTGTAACTACTACAAAGTCAGCACTCGTCATCGGTACCCGAAAACTCCGAATTTTTTTTTTTTTTTTTTTTTTTTTTTTTTTCATTTTCATTTCAAAAACCTTTTTTTTTGTGCTACCAACACACATCGATCAACCTCTCAGGCATTCCGTATCATCTACACTGATACCTACATTATATTCTATTCCATCCAATGACCCAGTTTTTAAGTGTTGATAAGATGTCGTGATTTGACACTAAGGAGATGTAATGACGTAAACCATGTGGAAGCATTAGTACGTAATTGATGAAGAAAGAGATGTGGGGGAGTAGTGTAAGAAGTTTAGTTGCGTAGATAGGCTAGATAGGTACATATGAATGATACTATATAGGAGATCATGAAAAACATCTTGAATGTTAGGTATGGAGTGGTTAAAAAGGAGGTTAAAAGTAGTAGATAAATTTATTTTTATTTAGTTAGAGTAATGGGGCGGTGTTTTTGGGATTTTATAAGAGTGGATGGGGTATAGATGTTTGTTGTTGTTATGAGATGGTTGAGTGTGCGGATGTACGTTACATCAATGTGTTGTGTATTATGTACATATACTTTCCCACAGGGAATACACGCGCGGAGGAGGGTAGGTAGGGAGGAGGAGGTTCGTTAAATTTTTTTTTGAATTTGTTGTGTGTTAAACGGATTGATAGATCAATGTCATCAATGGAATAGGTTATCTGAAAATTCTTTTTCTTTATTCGGGTAGGGGGGTCATTTGCTTCCTTTGCATCATTTACTATGGAGGAGAAAAAAATCTCTTCTTTTATTTAAAGATTTATCACCACCACCCCAACCCCAACCCAACAACGCCCATCCAAACACCCACCACGCACGATAATCCCACACCTCTAAACCTCACTACACTACTATTCTCCTCCCCCTTCCCATCCTTCTTCCCACTCGCCGTCGTCGACCCCGTCGCTCCCGCGCCAGGCGCCTCCACAGTCGTACTCCTCCCACCCACAACCACAACCGCACTCCCACCACTCATAACCACACTCACGCCCTCGCCCGGCGCCACCGTCTTCCCACCAACCACCAACCGCGTCGACCCATCCACAACCGTAACCCTCACCCCATCATCGAGATCAACAATCCCTGTAGGCGCCGCTTCTAACGTTGTTGTTTTGCTTCCAACTGCCACGACCGTGCGATGCGCAGCATCCGTCGAAACCGCGATGGTGGTACCGTCGATGGTAATCGGGGTGCCGTCGGCTTTCAACGTCGCTTGTCCATTGTTGACGTCGTAGACGAAGTTTTGGGCGGCGAAGGTGGCGGTGATGTCTGCGCCGAAAACGACGGTTCCGGAGAGGGGGTTGGCGAGGGTTTGAATGGGGCCGTTGACGGTCCAGGCGAGCGTGCTGCCGGCGTCGTTGATGCTGAGGGTGGTTGCGGATGGGCCTGTTCCGCCGATGGTCACGGGGAGGCCGCGGATCGAGAGGGTTTGGCCGCCCACGACGGTCGGTGCTGGTGTGATGGTGCGGACGGTGGAGGCGCGTCCGTCGGAGAGTGAGAGGGTTGGGTAGCCGCCCGAGGATGGGATGAAGATTTGTGTGTCGTGGACGGTGATGGTGCCGCCCGGGGTGAGGGTTTGGCCATCGATGATGAGGGTTGATTCTGGGTGGGGGGTGAGGGTTTGCCCGTTTTGGGTGATTATGGATGGGGGGAGGGGAGCGGTTGGTTGGGGGGTTGTTTGTGGAGCGGCGACTTGGCCAAGTTTGGGAGGGTTGCTGTTCTCCTTTTCGTCGTTGGTGTTGGTGCCCGCGTTGGAGGTGGAGGTTTGTTGTGGGACGAGGGTTGGTTGGGTGTTTCCTGGACTCGGGGGTTGGGACTGTGGGGGGGATTCTGTGAAGCCTAAGGGGGCTTTTTCTGTTGCTTGGGGCTTTGCAGTTCGAGATTGAGCGCCTTTGATGGGAATGTCGGTGGGTTCTGAGGGGTCGGATTCGAAGCCTGTGGCGGTGGTTTGTATGTGAATTTTGGATTGGCGGCTCTCCTCGGATGACGATGACGATGGCGATTCTGGCGTTTTGTGACTGTCGTCTGGATTTGTGCCGTTTAGTCCAGCTGAAAGAGAGGTGACGAGTTAGCTGATGTACTACTTTCTGTAATGCTGGTGATGTCTACGACGGTAGATCACGACATCCATCTCTTTCTCTCAAACCATCAATATGCGCACACGTGCGCGTGCGCACCCGCGCCCGGGCGTGTGGGTTCGTTCGTATTCAGATACGAAGCTTAAAACCCACCCCCCAATCCCATCACATCTACTCTCCTCCCATACCACATGCATAGAAAGAAAAAACCCCCCTCCCAAACTTACCACCAAGTTCAACCTGACGATACCCCAACCCCTCGCAGCGCGCGACACTTGCACCCAGCACGACACCCAACCACAGCCCGCGCGAAACCAACACCATTATTATTACTATTCGTTTGACAAGCGAGCGACAAGCGTCCGAGGACCGCGGAGAATAGAAAAAGCGAGAGTATGGGATAAAAAAAGCTGGGGGAAGGGAAGGGGGGGATGGGGAGATGGGGATGTCGCCCACTTTTTCATCTCCCTCGCGTGCTTCGGAGAATTGTCATCTTTTAGGATAGGTTTTGGTTTATCGTTAACTTAACGGGGGGTGGCGGCCGCCCGGTAAGGCATAGGGCGGCCCGGCCGTTGGGGGCATGATTGGAGCAGGGATTGCGTGTAAGGAAGTACCAGCTGTGACTCTGAGTGACAGACTGTTAAGTACAGTAAGGCCTATTAGATGATTTAAAGAATGTCACTGGGTTGTTGGTTAAAGCAATTTAAATTTCTCAAACAACACGTACGCCCCCCTTATCATCCTCACATCAACCTAACCCTTTACACAACTCTACAACCCACACCCTCACCTTCCTTATCCACAACCCTCTCTCCACACACACCCACACAAACATTAGTTATCCACCTGCGATAAGCGTTAGCACCGGGGCACGGCACCCCCGAGTCTAGACTCTAATGCTCCTCCCGAACGCCCTTGTCCTTTGTCTTGGGGCGTTAGTCTCCATCTAATCTAGTCTAACAAGCCTCTCCATCGCCAAGCCAACCCCTGAATTGAAAAAACCCTCTCCTCTCACTCAATGGCTGCTGCAAGGAGAAAAGAATCCGCGAATTTTTTGTTTCGTCTTTTTTAGAGTTTATCGGGGGGTAAATGTGTACAAGGGGAAGGAAGGGCTCTCGCAAGGACAATTGAACGCCGGAAAATAAGCGACTACCTCCCAACCACACCCAAATTACTGGTGAAATCAACGATCTTTGGATCAATAAATAGGCGTAAAATTTTTGTTAATAAGAAAAATAAGGCTGTAAATTCTATATTCGATAGCTATAATATTAAGATATCGTCGTGGTGAGGCTCAATAAGGCGTGTTATAGCCCTCTTTTGGTGTCGGCGCGCACGCTTATAATCCGGAGAAAACGGTCCGGCGAGAGAAGGGGGTTAGCGCTCTCGAGGTCAGGTTGCACGTGTGGTGGGTATGGGGGTGTGTGTTGGTGTGGGGAATGAATTTGGGGATAGTGGTAGCTGACTGAGCTGATTTGGAATTTTATTGAGAGTGGTGACATACTGTGTGTACTTGAAGTTACCAAAAAGAATAGTTATCTCTCCAAACAGACTCACACCTTACCTGCAACACTGCGAAAAACACATATCTAACCACGTAAGCTCAAAAAAGTCCATACATACATGCCCAAAGAATCGAAAACGAGTGCGTAGGCGTTAGGAAAGATTGATTTAAAAAAATAAAAATTCATCGGCGTTATTATTGTACCGGTACAATATCAATCCATGCAATCTATAAAAGATACAAAGTCTATACGAATCGAAATAGGTAAACCACCCTGCGTTAAACCCAATGCATTCCTCCCAAAGACCTCACCTGAGAGCTGATCACCGCAACGGCGGTGCGCTGCGTCGTAAGAGTTTCTTTCTACAATTCTCGGTTAGCACATTGGATTTTCATCAAAAAAGCACAAATACATGCTGAAGGGAGGGAAAAGGAAAAACTTACGAAACACCACTCCACGGCCTCTTTCCCTTCTCCTTCTCTTCTTTCTCCTTCCCCTTGCCATCTTTCACCGAGGTCGCAGTCATAGGCCGTATCCCATCCCCTCCGACATCACCAAACATCTCGTAGTACCTCGAACTCCGACCCCCTTCGCTCTTCCGCGCTGTCGATGCTGTCTGCGGTCGTTCATTAGATGCAGATGAAGGCGAAGCCGTGGCCGAAGTCGTAGGTGCAGCAACGGAAGCAGATGCAGCCGTCTTCGGTCTCGCGTCTTCTTGTTGCTCTTTCTGCTTCTCAATCTGCTTGAGGACCGAAGGAGGGAGAGGCGATGGTAGAGGAGAAGAGTTCACGGGGGCGAAGTCGATGACGCTTGGTGTTGCTGTTACCGGGCGTGGTGGAGTGGGGAGAGGAGGAACGGCGGTTGTTGGAGGAGGCGTGTTTGTCGATGGAGATGCCGAGGTAGAAGTAGTAGGCGCAACAGCCGTCTTGGGTCTCATGAACGAGGTACTTCTACCTTTCGGCAGCGTTGCCGTCCTGGGACGCACGTTAGGTGGTGGGAGCGACTTCCGTTTCTCTTTGGCGAGTTTGTTTTTCTCGGGTTTGGCGGTTGGTGCCGTTGTCGTTGTCGGTGTGGGCATGTCGGTCACGGTAGCAGAGTCGTCCTTGTTGACGAGTTTCTTCATCAGGCTTTTGATGGTTAGAGATTTGCGCCGTGTGGAGCGAAGCTCGGCAGGTGGCACGTCGTTGGTGATGAGACTCGGTCTATTGGCAGTGTCGCTGCGGACGTGGCGTTCTGGCGTTCGCTGGATGCTGAGGGTTGGCGTGAGGGAGACGGGGCGCGCGGGGAGAGGTGGGTCGTCGGGGGAGGAGGTTATGGGCTCGTTGGCGGCTGAGGGGTCGGTGATGAGGGTCGCGCCGCTGGAGCGCGCGGACGTGTGAGTGCGCTCGGCGGATGTTGTACGTTGCCGGTGGCGATGTTTGGCGAGGCGCTCGTGGTCGAGCATGAGCTGGTCCTTTGTGGATTCGAGCTGCACGAGGGATTGTTGGAGGTTGGTCTTTTCTTGCTCGGCCTTCATGTGCGCTTCTTCCGCGTCGGATTTGGCTTTGGAGAGCTCGGTGATTTTGCAGTCTTGATTGGTGAGGGTGGAGGTGAGCTGGGCTATCTCCTCTTTCTTGTCTTCGAGGGCGTCTCGAATCTCCTTGAGTTGCCCTTCCATGCGCTGAAAGTGCACACGGTGAACGAGGGACGGACGTGCGGATCCCAGGTCTTCGTTGATTGCTTTTTCAAGCTTCAACTGTTCTTTCAGTGATTCCACTTCCTGTTCAGCCTGGAACACCCTTGTATTCGCATTTTGGATACGTTTTTCAAACGTTTCTAGCTCTGCATACAAACGTAAATTATCTTCCTGGGCTGCATTGACTAAGGATGAAGGGTCAGTGTAAGGTCCACCAGCAATTGAGAAGTTCAACCTAGAGGTTGGACCCGTGGGATACACGTACACATAGCTTCAAGCTCTTTCTTGTCCTGCTCATCAATCGTCGGCAGAGAAGACAAAGAGCCCCTCGGGTTACTAGCCCTCATCTCCTCCTCCACTTTCTTAACATTCCGCAACTTAAGTTGTGTCTCTGTATGGCGCTTACGTTCCTCGTTCAGAGCATTTTCAGCTTCGAAAGTAGCGTCCCACGCGCGTTTGAGCTCGTCCTGGGTCTTGTTCAAAGCCTCGACGGCAACGGCAGCCTTTGATAGCTCAAGCTTAAGTTTGGCAATTTCCATATCTTTCTCTTCGACCGCGCGCTCGATTTCAACAGAGCTTCGACCTTGAACGCGAAAAAGCTTGACTTGAATGGCGGACTGTGATTCCCCGTCGCTTCCAGATTCATTCGAATTGTCGGCGTTGGAGTCGCCTTCCGGTTGCGGGCTCTGACTTCGCTCTAGGGAAGCTACCTTTTCTTTTAGGTTTCGTATTTGCGCATCCTTGAGTTCCAGTACGGTTTTCTGCGAGCGGTATATCTCTTGAAGCTTAGACTCGCGGTCTTTGATGTAGTTCTCTTTTTGCTCGCTAGCTTTCCTCATGGCGAACAGCTCAATGTCCTTGCGATAGACTGCCGCTTGGTGGTCGCGCCCGAGGGATTGTTTCATGCTTTTCATTTCCTCGCGGAGGTTGGCGTATTCGGCATAGGTGTCGTTTTGTGACTTTCTAACCTTTTGGAGCTCTGCATTCAAGCGCCTTGTCTCGATCTCTTTCACCTTTAGCGCCGTTCTCGCTTCGGTCAGTGTTAGTCGAAGTCGTTCCGCCTCTTCCTCTTGCGAACCACCCATCATGGGAGAATCCGCGTCATCTTCCATGCAAGCGGTTCTGGTGGCTGAAGTTTGAAGTTCGGGGAAGGAATAAATGCTCGACTTAGCGGCGAGGACCGAGTGAGTTTGCGACAGCAGGGTTTCAACTACTGATTTTGAGTCATGGTACATAAGATGCTGCGTCGGACTACAGGGTGCATCCCCAACCATTTTATTCGCAAAGTCAGTTCTCGAATTTCCCTCGAACACTTCAAACAACACCATGACCCACGCTGCAATGAGCAGCTCTTGCACGGATAGCGCCTGATAACCGATCGTGATTAGCGCGAAAATGTGGAGAGCGTTTGCGATACTGATCTGATAGCGTGCAGTCCAAGACCGAGAAGAACTGCGCACGAGGAGTAGAACAACGCCGGGTAAGGCTGCAATGAATGCGACCGATATAAGCTTCGCCGACCGTTCGTCCCAAACTTTCAGCAAGCGGTGCTCGTCCAATCCGAGATGGCGGGTCATGGCTGCAAACCTTCTGATGAGTTGCTCCTGTATCTTTTCCACTATTTCAACGACACGAGTCGGCACCGAACTGCTGGTCCATTCAGCCAGCGAAAAGTTGCTGTGCGAGTCGAGCGGGTACTGAGATGTGTACTCAGATATTGTCGCAGAGATATTTGCAAGGGATTCCGATGGAAGTGTAGGTGGTTTCCCGGTGACAAAGAAATATGTCCCAGGTAACGCAACCGTGAGGCTTGCAGCAAGAACTACGGGATGGCTCTGCGTGCAGTCTCGGACGGCGTCCAAAACACCGCCCATGGTTAACAAGGGGTCAACCGTGTGCTAGTTTGTATGATTAAATCTGGGCGAAAGAGTAGAGAAAGCAAGTTCAAAAGTGACGTAATTGGGAGGAATCAACCTTTCGCATTGAATTCGTGGGATGCGATGCGTCGTGGATAGTTCGTAGTATTTCATTAACACGCAGCTATAGTGCATTCATCATGTACTGCGACGTATGTACTAACATGAGATGGGGAAGCCATAAAGCAATAAAAGAAATGCATGGAAAAGAAAGTGAGGAGAGGGTCGAAGTGCGTCACGCAGCACGATCAAGACAGGTAGAACGTGGCAAAAGGGGCCCCCAATGCGCCGACCTTAAATGCAGTGGAAGGGATATGGCAGCAAAAGAAATAGGAGACAATGACCATGGAGTACATATGTGACAGCATTGACCACGATGCATTGGGCGAGCACGATAGATGGGATGGCCCTCCTCATGCCTTGAAACCCTTAGATCCTTCTACCAGCCCATCGCCAAATTTTGTCGCAATGGCCCATACGGGCAAATAGTGCTGCACCTCGTTAAAAGCGGGAATCTCAGCTGCGTTCGCATCGGACCACAGGCAAACGACTTTTCCAGAAAGCGATGAGCTGGCAGAGCCATCCCAGGCGACGTTGACGTTCCAGGGCTGCGACCACTCGCGGTGCCAGAGGCGTAGCTCGCGAGTGCCGTCCTCGCCCGTCGCATTGAAGCGGGGGTCATCTGAAACGGCGCCGTCGATCGCCAAATTATCAACGGCCGTGTCAAACAAGATGCGACACGCACGCGTGTTCTGCCCTTGGACGCGGATCGTCGCTTCATTGGCCGAGTTATTTCTGGTAATGGAATAATCCACCCATGACTCGGGCTTCGTCTTGTTGCCGAAGGCCACGGCGCCCGACGGCAGCTTCGGCGCAACTTGGGCGGGCAATCCCTCCCACGCGCACTTCCTCAGTTCTTTGCGTGTCTTGACCTGCGGCGTCGTGCACTCGATATGTTTGCCCTGCGCACTGGGTATGTGCCCAATGATTTCTTGCACATAGCCGTCCAGACCCGTCAACGACACCTCGTTCGCCCCGCTGTCGAGGTCAACTTGCTGGAGGAAATAGACCTTGAGCTTGTGCTCGCGCGAGAAGGGAAACGCAATCAGGTTATAGATGACGGTGCCCACGCAGACCAAAAAGATAAAAAAGGGTACATGGTAGCTGAAGCGGTGAATCCAGGGTCCAATTGGAACGGCAAGCAACGTCGTCAGCACTGCAAAAGCCACATAGATGAATAGCGTAGGACTGCCGTCTGCTGGTGTTTGGTACAGGGCGGACGTAGTGAGCAGCGCAATCTGCCCGACGAGGATGATGTTTATCGGCGCAATCAAAAGGAACTGGATGGTCCAAAGCCAGCTCGGCAGCTTGCCGCTCCACTTTTGCTCCCCAGCATATGCATGGCCCAAATCCGTAGATCCAGATCGCTCTCCCGCATCCGTTCCTTCGCTTGCAGATTGCCTTCGGCCATCGTAGCGTCGGAAGCTGCGGCGATCCCCTCGCAGGAGCGACGTCGTTTCAGTGGCATCGTCGTCCACCAGGGGCGAACGATCTCCAGACCGAGGCCCATTCGTGCTTCCAGTGAGTGGTCGACTCGAGGAATCAGTCTGATGAGATGTAGGTTCTGCCTCATCCGACAAAGCAACGTATGCAGACTTGCGGGGAGCAAAGAAAAGCTCAATGTATGATAAGACGATGGCAGCGAAGACGCCAGCAAAGTAGAAAAGGGCAAGATAACCACCAGCAACTTGGAAATTCTGGGCCAAGACAGTAGCGAAAATGAGCAGAGCAAAACTTCCAATGAAGATCCAGATCAATGCGTAGAGTCGTTGCAACGCAGATGGCCGCATTGCACTCGCACCCCGCAAAAGAAACCAAGCGGAGAAGGCCCAAGCCGAAAACATTGACGTCCACACGGCATAGGGACTGCTATAGACAATGTATGGATTTACACGTTGGAAAAGGTAGGCCAAGGCGACAGTGATGGCAGTTGCAACGCAAAAAGTGATTGGGAACCGGAAGAAGCCACGCCAGCCGTTGAGTTGAACGGGCTCATCATCGTCAGACGAATGAACGTACTGTTTCCGTGCAAAGAGGTAATTCTTGTCTGCTTTGGAGAGTCCCACAGTGAGCCCTATCAGCGTGACAGGGGCCACAACAAGGATCGTAACGCATAAAGCAAACAGCGTGTGGAGTCGGAAGATGACAAACGCCCTGCCGAAAATGTCAAACCATACCGCGTCAGTGCCCTGCCCGGCATCCACCTTGCCGTCCGTGCGAGGTTTGCCGCTGCCGCTGAACGTGGTGCTTGTATCGGATGCCAGGCCAGCGGTTGTAGCTATGGATGCTGAGAGCATGTGCCAAACTGAGTTAAGGGTAGTTTCCTTTGTCGAATCTTCCATGGTATGGTAGCGAGCTCTGGGTTCCATGAAGGCAACATCAAGCCCTCGCAGGCCAAGTTCGCCGTTGAAAACAACGTAATCGGTCTCGCTGCGGATCAGATGCTTCTTGAAGCCGTCACTGCTTACAACCGTGCCAAAGGGATGGCTAGCTGCCTTGTAGAAGTTGGTCACTTCCGTGTCTGTGCTCCTGAAAAGCGTTGCACGTCCGCCAGCTCCTGCACCCTCGAGATTCAGGAAAGTGCGTGGAAGTTGTGAGATGGGGTGGCGCATGAAAGCCTTGGCTCCGTTCAGAAAGTCCTCTTCGCCGTTGTTCAGTAGAAGAACCACAGTTTTCTTTGGCCAATTACGCTCCTCGGTGAAATAAGACAAAAGCTGCAAAACGGAGACGACGCCAACGCCATCATCTGTAGCGCCGTAACCTGTGCTGACAGAGTCGTAGTGGGCGTTGACAAGCACTCCTCCATTCTTTGCGTCGCGGGCCGATTGATAGGGAGTAGCTGAATAGAATGGTTCCTTATCTTCGGAACCGCGGATGGCGATGATGATGTTGGTTCCCTCGAAATAGACGGTAGTGCTACCCGATGAAAAGGTGACATTGGAAACTTTGTCGTCGATTATCTGCACCTGGTGACTGGTGAGGTTCTTGGAAGCTATATGCTGCTCAACCCGGGAGAGAAGATACTCCCTGACATCATCGTTTGCATGGCTGTTGTAGGGATGATAATGCCGAGTAATGGTTTCAAGGTCGGTCCATGCTTCTGTGAGATTCGTTCCCGGTGGAGTATGGGATGGGTAATTGGGAACCGTGAGATGTGTGGTAAGCAAACTAGAAAACAGAGCGACGTACGTGATTGTCACGAGCATCATCACCGGCAGCGGCGTGAATGCTAAGGGGTTGGAGAGACGAGCCATGATTGTGCTCTGTAAGTGTTTCTTTTCTACCAAGTCATCAAGCGAAGGCTGATTTTTCTTGTGGTTTCGCTCGCTCGTGACGGTTACTGGAGTGCCTCAGAGCGATGGATGGTGGCTTGACGTCGTCGTCGTCAGTGGTTGGATGATGCAAGTTTGACCTGCGGGGAAAGCTGAGGCAGGCAACATGGTGGTCATAGCTCCATGCAGATGCCCCGATCTCGATCCGAAGCCGAAATTGATCCGAAGCCGAACCCGATCCGAATCTTATCTTATCTTCGTACTCAACATCGAAATCAATCAAAATCAAGATCAAACCACGTCCACTTCCATGCGCCACACCATTCCATCGCCTATCATCAGTACCTTCACAGCACTAAAGTAAAACTTCGTTTTTAAAAACATTCACAATTAATACAGGTGCATGTCAGACACTCTCTCGGCGGTGATCTTCACGCACTTCTTTGCCTCCTTTGTTCAACTGGAATCCATACGAGCGCGACATGTCCCACAGTGATGATTTCGATCCTGAATACGATAATGGTATCGAAAACTGGCCTTTAGATAATCTCCCTGTGCTCCCTCCGCTTTCACCTCATCCGGCAGTGTTGTCCGGGTGTTGCGTAGCACTTAGCTCTCGCCTACTCTCCAATCTCAGTACCGTGCTACCGCCTGCCCCAAGTTTGGTTCTATCTATAGGCAGTGGCTCTGGTCTTCTGGAAGGCCTTCTTCGCGCAGATCCCTATAATATTCACATTCTTGGTGTTGAGGTGCAACCCAGTGTGAACCGATACCTATCTGTAGCTCATCATCGAACGGTGACAGGAACCTATTCCCTCGAACCTCTCGCATCCGAATCGGAGGCATGGATGTTCATATACCCGCGGCGAGTCGGGCTGATCCAAGCTTATATATCGATGTATGAAGACAGCGCAGTGAGCAAGATACTGTGGATTGGGCCCGCTGCCGACTGGGACGACTACAAAGTCTGCTTTGGAAATCGATGGAATGTGAAGGTTCAAAACGCTGACGAGATAGGCGGGCGGGAGTGGGAGCTTGTAGTAGTTGCTTCCAAGAAGACCGTGTGATGTGCACGTAGCCAAAATCAAATTTTCTGTTGTTCACTGTCGCTGCAGCATCAGACAATCGGATTATGGGCGGTATCGACAAAGACATTTCGACACTAGCCTTGACTAAGGAAGCGCACACAAAGCGAACAATCAGCGTAACGTATGACGGGAGGTATATCGCCGGTAACCGAATTAAGCACCAACCAATCAGTCGACATATCAAATCCTATTGTCGTAGTGGTTGTCGCGGTGAATGCATAAAGTAGGGCGCACAAGCCACAGCTATTGCCTCGCGCACTTAAGCTCCCTCCCTCCCACAACAACAACCCAACCCACAGCCTTTGTTCTCTATCCTGCCGTCTTTGAGCTTCTGCTACCCTGACGAACGCCTATCAAACTTGAGCTTCTTTATAACTTTGCTTCCATTGTCCCCCTCAATCCGGACTGGTTCACAGCTCTTTCATACGTCGTGCAGCTGGCCGAACAAGCGGGTCATTGCAAACAAAGACACTACAAACTCCAACCACACATTTTGTTCTTTCCTACCCCACCTTCTTCCTCCACAATCATTGCACATTTGCACATCCTCCCTTTCTAAATACATCGCAAAATGGATCCCTTGGGGACCGCCCTTGTGAAGCTGGTCGCCTGGATGGCAGTTTGCGCCGGCCCCTCCTACTTTTTTCTGCCTGAATTCACAGACCTGTCCACCAGTGTTGCGTTTTATGTCGCAGGCCCTGAAATTATCGATTCTTGGAAAACGGCCTATCATGAGGTGTGGGAAAATGGAGATGCGCCTCGTCACGAACTGGTTCAAAATGGATCATCTGCTACGAATACAACATATATTGATATAGGAGCGATCCCCTCTGCTTCGCCGCCGACAGATAATGCCCCTACGGTCACGGTCACAGTCACTCAGCCGGAATCATCCCAATCAGATGTTCTCATCAATTCGACATCCCCAGAAAAGGGAGACCTCAAGTCAGCGGACCAAATCGGAAACATAACCATTGACAATACAACCTCGGTATCCCAATCGAAAGCACAGAATTCCTCTCGTCATACTTGCAAGGCCTGCATCCTGCAATCGGGTCGTAAAGCCCTACGGCTTATCAATAATGGTTCTATCACGGGTCGGAATGTGTGTGAAAAGTCCAATTCATTGAAAAGAAAGATACAGGCACTTTCGAACCATGCCAAGCAATCCATTCGATTCAAAATTGACAACTACGATAAAGATGTCGCCATGATGGGTCGGCTCAATTGGTGGATTATCAATCTATCCTGGGCAATCAAAAATGCTTACTCTTGGATGAAAGCGAGTGCCCTCCCGATAGGATTTACGGTTATTGGTATATTCTGCTTGGGCATTTTCATCCGTGGCCTTGTTCTCTCCGTGTGGCCTCTCCTGACTCGCCAAGGATGGGTTGAACTAGCAAACGAAATCGGAGGTTTGATGGGACGCATACTCCCCCGATTTGTCTACTCGTTGGTCCTAAGATTCGGCTATTACGTCACCAGTTTTCTCTTCGCCTGTTGGTCTGCATTCATCATCTTAAGCCTAGGAGGGAATGACTTCGCTCCCTGGCCTCCTTTTCTGTCGGCGTGGTCGCTCCTGCATCTGGTGGTGTCGCTCGGCCTCAGCAGTGGTGTCGCATATTACATACATAACAGATGGATGCCTCATGGCTACCGCAGGATTCTGCCTCTCCTAGCTTCTCAGTCCCTCTACTGTCTACTCGGCGTTACTCTCACCCTTCCCCCCAAAGCTTGCCAGCTAGGAGTAGTCGCAGAGTTCGATGTATGGGCCGCCATGCTTCTGTTTTCCTTAACACCCATGGGTGTTCTGGATCTCCGGTTCCAAAACACCAAGCAGTTCTTGACAGATCTGTTTTCCCCGTTCACACCAAGCGAATGTTATGCACGCTTGAGAGACTTCTTTGCCCAGCCTACGCCGGGTCGTCCTGCAACCCCGCCCTCTCCGGAGGTTGCAGGGGAACCTACCGCCGCTCAAGAAACTACCACCGCTCAAGGCACTACGATATCCCAGGAACCTACTACCGCTCAAGGAACTACGATCTCCCAGGAACCTATAACCACTGAAGCAACTGCAATCGCCCAGCACCCTCTAGGTACACAGGACTCTCCACCTGCACAGAACTCTCCACCTGCACAGCACTCCCCACCTGCACAGGAGTCTCTACCTGCACAGCATTCTCCACCTACACAGCAACCTCTAGATACACAGGAATCTCCACCTGCACAGCAAACAGCTCAACCTAAGGAGTCTCCCGCTCCTCAGGAGCAATTAAGCAATGAGCGGGAGGTCATGGAGGAAGAGGCAAACAACCTCCCCGAAGCCTCCAATCAAGCATCGACGTCCGACGGAGGCGAGTCGGAAGATGACTTGTGGACCGCTGATGAGATCCAAGTCAACCAGCCCCCGCCTCCGCCTGGACGCAAAATCCTAAAGGCATCCTCCCGCCTGGCCAAAAGTGGAACGAAACCAGTATTGAGTGCACCAGTATCGAGTGCACCGGTATCGAGCGCACCAGTACCTCCTCAGGAGGCTTCCGAGAGCTCCAACAACGGGTGGGACGAGGTCAGCGCGGCAATCGAGAAAGCCTATGATGAGACACGCGAGGAAGACCATGCCGCTGATGTCGGTGAATCAAATTGGGAGACTACTAGCGATGAATTGTACAGGCAAGATGTTCGCGGTCCTCTTGCCAGGCATACTGTACTATCAGATACGGCAGAGTCAATGCTCCAGCAACAGAATGATTCCGAGCAAACTGGCGATACTCAAAGCCAGGCTAGTATCGATTCGGTGTATGGTGATCGACCGTCCACTGCTGCTCCCATGCATGCTGTACCATCAGGTTTGTCAAATCCAATGCTGCAGGAGCGTGAAGTCTCAGAGCAAATAGAGAAGCACACAGATAGGACGGACCCGACGCTTCAGCACTCCAATGTTCCTGAGCAAGCAACCGAAACCCAGAGCCAGGCTAGTATCGATTCGGTGTATAACGATCGACCTTCCACCGCTATCCATACGCATGCCCCGCCATTAGATACGGCAGAACCGATCCTCGAGCAGCCCGAGTTCTCAGATTTTCTCAGACAAACGGACGAAGTCAGAAATAACGCTGATCCCATGCTTCAGCAATCCGACAATTTAGAAGACATGAGTAACAAGGAAAGCGAATCGACTTTTAATTCACTGTTTCATGAAGAGTCACGTAGGCCGAAGCCATCAGTCCAGCAACTTGACGATGCAAACAAAATGGAGGAAGACACGCCGATGATTGACCCGATGCCTCAGCAACCTGATGATGCAGACAAAACGGAGAAAGACACGCCGATGATTGACCCGATGCCTCAGCAACCCCAATTTTCAGAGCAAACCCAGCAAATTGATGTCCCTGAGCAAACAGGCAACCAAGGTCAGCCGAGTTTCGATTCCCCGTATGACGAGGATGCAGAAATGGGCGATGCAAGCTCGCTTGTTACAGACAATAGACCAGCTACGGAGATCACATCTGAAGATACGCCCACCCAGCACACCTTCCAATCTTCTGGAGATTTCTTGAGCTCAGATGTCGCCACGGAAGACGCTCCTATTGATGAACCTGCACGAAGCAGCGCCCCAGTTTTCGACACAGCTGCCCCCATCCCTCTCAGCAACCTTTTAAACACTGGGATATCGATGCCAGAGAAGCAAAAGGCTACCTTCTCCCCGGAACCAAGTGGCTCGCGCTCTAGTACTCCGACAGATGCTGCGTCTTCCAGCGGAATGAGTTCACCTGCGCTCAGTTCCACGTCTATGAACTTGTCTCCTTCCGGCGCTGCCCCCACTAAACCTAGAAGACCGAGGAAATCAAACTCACCCTTCATGCCCGTCAAAGCCACCAGAGGTACGCGCGCGTTTCACAGGAAAATTGGTCCGAGCATGAAGGACAGCCCCGAGCGGATAACCACTGAGATCATAGACCCAAAAACTAATGAGAGCTCTTCGTTTCCAAGCGGAGGTCGGATAGCTTCTTCTCCCAGCCCTCAACCGAGCTCCAACGCCGGCGCGACGAAGCCTCCTCAAGAAGCCAATTCTGGAGTACAGGGCATACCTGGCCTGGGACTGCTGTCTGTCCCCGCAACACCCGCACCCGCACCTGCACCTGCACCTACACCTGCACCTGCACCTACACCTGCACCTGCACCTGCACCTGCACCTGCACCTTCACCTGCACCTTCGACGGAGCCAAGCAGCTCAGCTGCTCCGAAGAAGGAAGAGCAGGGCAAAAAGGAACAGATAATGACAGACGATGAGTTGGCTAACTTAGGGTTTGCTAGCCAGGAGGAGTACGACATAGCTTTTGGCTTCGACTCTGATTAATAGAGAGTATGTTTTCGGACTGGGGGTCGTGTTTATATTTTCGAAAAGATTCTTCTTCCTTTGTGTATTTTTAGCATGATTCTGAAGAATTTTTCTTTTGGTGGATTTTAATACGATGTCTATGTACATCCATTCCCCTTCTTTCCACTAATACCTCAATGAATCAAAGCAATCCTACATCCTCCTTCTTCGCAGTGAAAATCCCTCAGACCATTCCTCGTCCTCTACTGATAAAAGAATTTATTTCCTCTGGTATTCATTCAAACTATCTAAGATCTCTAGTTGTGTACGCTCCTTCGCAAAAGACAAGTCTAAGTAGTTAGTCATCTGTGTCGATACCGTGAGTGATTTCATGAATCCTTACGAGGACATACAAATCCCCATCAGACTATATTGAACTGCAAGATATACTTTACGGCAGGAATATTAATTCTTCCCTGACTTGATAGTATTTTGAATTAAGCTTGCACTTCACGCCTGCTTATCCATGCTCTACGAACATCAATCAAGCGGCTCTAAGAAGAAATCTAGATGCTACTACAGAAAGATATAGGCTATCAGGAGTCTTGCTACGGAGCGGCTGCACCGTTAAGCTACTGTAATTGAAGTCGGACAGGTCGCCTCAAAAGTATCTGCCGGCTTCTACAACGGGCGTGACCGAGACTGCATACACAACCAGCCTATCAAAATAGAATATGAACCAGAGAAACTCAAGACCAGGTAAGCGCTACCAAACACAGTGACAGGTGACACATACTGTAAGACAAAGCGCACCGACGGCGGGTAGCCTAACAAAGTGATACGTCGGTCGATTCCGCACGAGAGCGGGACGATCACACAAAATGTGATGAAGACGGGTACTCGCATATTGATTTATTGTCACTTATACGTAGCCTGTCAATTGCTCTTCCCCAACATACACACGAGCACATATGCCTCACTTGTCGAATATCCAACGAATCATTCACACAACATAAACAAGGCTTTCGTGCTCATGATCCTTTGTGCGCGAAGGACGTCAATGTCGAAGGTTTGGACACTGACGTGGCTTCGTCGAAAAGGCTTGCCGCCTAGCAGAGTACACATGTGTACCGTGTGACATGAGCCCCTTTCACGTACCAAGGCTTTTCGAACAGCTGACACTTGACACTTACAAGCGCCGTCATATTTAGTGTCATTTGGTTGGCGGTGAATTTTTGCTGTGCTACATGCTCAAAAAGCCTGGGTCAATGATTCAAAGCTAGGCACGAAGGACGCCGAGGGTGTTACCCACTTATTGTTATTGATCGAGACGCCCAAGTAAAAAGAGCCACGAGGATGTTTCAAATAGCTATGCTTGTGTCGGGATGGGTTAGGGTATGGTCTGATCTGCTATGTTGTGTTTTCTTTGGACCTTTGCGCCAATGAGACTAAAAATGACAGTGGACACAACTGCTAGGCATCGTTACCTAGACCAAAAGGACAGCTGAAAGGACGTGAAGAAAAAGACGTATCATATGACGGATATGCTATGCTGGATGGCTTTCCTCTTTGATCCCGGAGGCTCGGTGTATGTCAACCTTCGAATAGCAATTCTCCACGTGTAGGGCTCGGTCACCTCATAGATGTACGATGTGGGGCATTATTTAGCAGTTATGTGAACGTACTTGTGGTCATGATTTCTAGATCGTCCGCAAAAACTATTGTGCGTTACGCCATGTGCTCTGGGTACTCTGAGCCGTACAAGAAGGGCGAGCCTATGTGCATGTACCGATTGAATTGTAGAAATATAGTGACATGGCAATGGCATTGACTGTATAGATACTCGCCCTTTTTCTTGATCATCGGGAGCCAGCTCGTCTACATTCCTGTTCTTAATACTGCCTAGGGAAAGGCAAAACAAGTACCAGGGACTCAAGAGTGAAGTAGCACTTTGCAATACATAGTTACATATGAGCATTTTGCAAGTTCGATGAACGAACATGAATGTGACTAGCCCAAATATCTATGCATAGATATGGGTTTCAGTCCTACCTTTGCACAGTCCTAGCGTCCCTCTCACTCACTATCAGTAAATCGTCCTTCACCCAACATCTGAGCCTCTGACTCACCTCACACTGTCACCTCGCCCTTCCAGCATGAAGGCTCAGCCAATCACATGCCCCATGCAGCCTAGGTAGGGCCTGAGAGCTGATTACTAAGGTCAAGTGGGTCTTGGCGCCTTTGTGTCACAACGCGGGTATATAAGCTCGCCCGCCCTCGCCCACAATCAAATTTTCTTCTCCACACCACAACAACTTCCTTCCACTTCAGACTCAATCATCTGCTTCATACTCTCTCATACTCATCCCACATATCCTTCCTACAAGAGCAGCATCTCTCTTCAATGCTCTCTACCTTTCTACCTTTTGGCGTCATGCCATAGTTAAGTATCACTCACTGTCTTGCTCTTCCGCCTTCATGCTAACATCCTACAGAACACTTCCCTTTGCATGTCTGCCACAGGCATAGCAAAATGGCTCTACATACTATCTACACAATCTCATTGTCAGTGTGTCTTGTCGCTAGCTTCACCACTTGACGTTTGTCATTGGGTTAGCTCAGAAAAGGGAACAGTGCGGCGATCTACGGCTCAAGAACGCGGAACGTGTGGAATCTGAGGGTCCATCTTCTTGATGGTACCTGGCCTATCCGCTCAGCCAGGCTCATGTAAGCAGACCGTGTGGAATCTGAGGGTTCGCCTTCATGGCGATACCTGGCCTATCTGCTTCACCTCTCAGCCGGACCCTTCGCTGTTCCCTACTTCTGACCGACGCACCGCCGGTGCTAGCACAGACCTTGACTTTGAAAAGATTCTGCGCGTTGGGTCGGGCTCACTCACCACATCCACGGCTACCTCTGGTCTCACTCCAAGCCTGGAAGCTTCCACACACTGACTCACTGACGTCACACTCACTCTGACACGTCCAATTCCACCTTCTGGCTTCACCCCACTATCAGCCGCCTGCCACTGTCAGCCATCTGTCACACACAGCCCACCAAAACAAAACAGGCACATGCACTGCAGCTTAGCAACCAAGCATTGCACAATCTTCACAAGCTCGCCCGACCCAACGCCCCAACCAATACTTTCTTTTGTTGTTGAAAGGAAAAGAGGAGGAAATCACTGGTACGATGGAGTGAACATGATTCAAAACAGTGGAAAACACTGGGCACCGGACAGAGGTTCCTCAACCATACCTCTGGGCGTTCCTCATCTGCGGATGAGTGCATCGCTTGGCTCGATCGGATCTCGGAATATCATGGGTGAAACAATGGTACAGGGTGTGGTTCAAGGCCACAGGGTCCCTTGGTGCAAGGAATTCTGGATACTTGATGCCTTAATGGCTTTTTTGTTGGAACTTTTTGTTTGTACTTGCCTTTTTGGCATGTGGTGGACTCTCTACTACGGTAGTTTGGAACTTTGGTCACTTCGTGTGAAGATGTTGGATGGTACTTCATCGGCTTCGCCGTCAATAAACCTCAAACAAAACAATCAATACAACACAACTTCCTCCTCTAACCTTGCTGTACATGCTCCTCCTTGGTGTTGCTTTCGTGCTCATGTTGTCTTGCCTTCTGTGTCTCTTCCAGTCTTTGGTGTTGCTCTCGCCCTTCTTGGTGTTTCCCCTTGCTTGTATGCCTCTGCCCTTACCCTCGCTCCGCGTGCCCACGTACCCCGCTCGCCACATCTGTTGTTGTGGTTCTTAGGATGTTGTCGCTCTCGCGCCACCCAGTCACACCCTCGCCCTCCCCTCTCACCGCGCGCCTCACGCCCCGCCCACCATGCCCTTCCTTCCCATAAACCTTTCCAGTCACTTGGTGTTGTTATCGTTTTCTTCACCATAACATCTCGCCCACATGCCTGCCCACTATATTAATTTCCCTTGTCTCGCATTCCCCCACCTTCTACTGAGCATTGCATACATGTACATTTGGGTCAAACTCACAGGCAAAGTTGTAGGAGGTTACTTTTCTCAGACACTAGCATAGCTTCATTTCAACTTTTCTGGGCGGCAAAATCGTGTATCAAGCTAAATATCGAGAGCAAGAACTACAATCCATGGCACTCCAACCGATTTTCTTAAACCTTCTGCACATTCTCCCAGCCTCCAATACCCATCAGCGGCACCAGACCCACTACGGGGCACTATCCGGCCTAACCTCTACTCTAAGGAGCTCTTCCGGCGTCAAAGAGCGCCCATCAAGCTCCGTTATCTGCCTTGGTACTGGTCTCTTCTGGACACTTGGCCTTCGATTCAACTCTTCTTCCCCATCCGCCCTAATTACAACCCCAGGTCTCAATATTGGCCAGCTGCTCTGCCTGGCAATGACGTTATTTCCCTCCTCCAACGGCCAAGCAAACCTTGGAAGCGGCTTCCTTCGAACATCGTATCTGCGGACAAGGGCGTCATTGGCAGCGCTGACGAGGTATGGGGCTGGAGGAAACGGCACGGGCCGTTGGTAGGGGGAATGGTTACGTGCGGTGAGGAAAGGTTGTGGCTCGCGGGTGGTTGTGACAGCGCGATGACTAGCCCTACGGTGAGATATCTGGGGCGCGTAGCGTGTTTGCTGGTAAGGTTTTGGCGGTGTAGGCAGTGGGGTTTCGCTCTCTGGGCGCAGTCGATCCGGTGCTGTCGACGGCTCGCCTCTTTGCTGTGAATGTCTGGCTTCTGATAGCTCGTGACGAATCTCTTCATATCTTGAATGATACTCGTTTGAGCTTGTCATTCTAAATTTTCCGACCCTGCCTTTCCTCTTCCTCTCTAAAAACAATTTGAAGATCTTTCTTACGTGTGCCTCATCTGCAAACATCCTGTCCACCACAAAGCATTGCAAAACCTCGCTCACGCCCCGTTCTTTGAACACAAAGTCCAGAACATCTAAATCAGCATCTTGTACGGGATCAAGCCACCGGATCAACTCTCCCATGATGAAATCAGAAAATTCGAGATGCTGAAACCGCGAACCAAGCACATGTGCACGGACAAGATCGAAACATTCCGACCACAACAGCTTCCTCTCGGGCGTAGGAATAGGTGTCGACGTAGATCGGCGAAACTTGGGGACAACACCGTGCTGGAGCCAGTCTTTGTACAGTTTGAGAGCATCGTAGTATGCATCGACCAATACCACCTGCGTGACTCTGTCGCCGTGCTTTGGGGGCTGGATGCGGCGACGCAGGTATGGCGATTTAGAGGCTAATGTGGATGGCATATAAACGCTTGGACGCGGCACATTTTCTGGGGAGTCCAGGCTACCCACGATAAACTGGACTGTGTACACCGGGAGTGGGGATACAGCTCTATTGGTCCGTGAGGTTGATACCGGGGCAGGCGGGAGCGACGGTGAGTCGTTTTTGAACTGGAAACACATTGTTGGGGTCTGCAGTGCACTGCTCAAGTCTCTATTTTAATTATTTGTATACTATGTAAGGCATCTTCAATGGGCTTGCATTCCTGTGCGCTATCGGTGATATTGGTTTTTTATGTGTCCCCTGCTTGTACTTGTGTCACAGAGAGCAAAGCAATGACACAAACGGGAATTCAATATTTCAAACGCTCAACTCGCCCTCCTGCCCGGATTCACTTTTAAGAAAGTTGGTTTCAGTGTTTCCAAGCATCACCAATCAACCTTTCAACCTAACAACCACTTCGATAGTAGCATATAAAGACGCAACATGTTCCCGTTGCACCCACCTATACAGCGAAAAAATGGAGAGGTAATCATGGCCAATTTTTCACGACCAAAAACGTCAAGTTCAACCTCAAAGCCATCGACGTCGACCAGAAACTCCGAAGATTCAGCATGTAAGCCGTCCTTCATCGACGCGAAGCCACGCCGAGATCAGCAAGCTACGCACTCGATCACTTCTCCGACATTCCCAGAATCTCAACAATCAAATCCAGCGTCCCCAAAGGAGAGCAAGATATCTCTCAAGCATATGAAATTCAACCTCGGGAAAAGCACAGCACAAGCTAAAATCAAGCCGCCTAAGCGTGCGCGAAGCAAGATACAGAAGAGGAATCCAAATCCGGCAGTCGATGAAGCGGTAGCGTCACCACTGGGATACCAGTGGTTTCGAGGACCGACAGGTTCGCTTCTGCGCTCAAGTCATGATTCGAAGAGATCAAGTAGGCCAAGCAGTCTCGCTGACTCTTTCGATGGAAGCAACACATACGACAGCGAATCTCTTCCAATCCCATTGAAAAGCATTCAGGCATTCAAAGACGACTACGTTCACCCTCCACTATTCCCACAACGAGCCACGTCACAGAAAACATCCACAAGAAAACCAACATCGAATCAGTTCTCCGACTTTCACTTCCCTTCGCCGCGGCATGATCTGTTTCTTTCTGGAAACCTATCTCCACTCCAACTCATCCCCGACAATCAAAGCGAAGGAAGCGCAAGCGACTCGTCGAAATACTTCTGCGTCCCAGAAAACCATCCTGCGATCCATGATCCGAACTTCATCACAGTTTACAAATCTTTCGATGGTACGGAATCGCTCAGAAAGACAGAGTCACCTACTACCTTAGCTCCAGAAACAATACATGAAAAAGATAAACAACCGTCGAGCCCTGTACTCCCACCATCCAACATCCCCGTATGCCCAACCCGCGAAGCTCCCACAGCACCACCACAAGAACTCGAAGCCGCATCCATATCTCTAACCTCCCTCATCCCCATCGACCCCCACGCACTCTCCCTCTACGACGTCTACAAAACAACCGACAAAATCACCCCCTGCCTATCATCAACCACCACGCGCACCTCCTCCTCCCCACCCCCCAACGACGCAACCTGGCCACTCCACGCCTCCCTCCTAACCGCCCACATCCACGATCCCACCTCCTCCGACCGCATCATCGACACCCTCTCCGCGTCCATCCCGCACGGCATCCCCGCGGACGCGGGTACCATTTTCTACGTCTTCGGTGTACGAGGTGCGTCGAGCGAGTTGAAGCGGTTTGTTGTGGATCGGTGTGTGGATGCTGGGGAGGAGCTTTTGAAGAGGGTTGATGTTGGAGAGTTGCCAAGGGAGTTTTTGGAGTTGGCGCTTAAGAGGGCGGTGGGGTTGGTTGGGAAAGGGGGAGGGGAGGATGGATGTCGGTATCATGCACATGGACGGGATGAGGAATGTTATAAAGTGAATGAGGAGGAAGGTGGGAAAGTAGGGGAAGTTGAGGAGGTGAAGGAAAGCGAAGGGAAGGCTGTTGAGGCGGATAAGGAGAGTGATCGTGAAGGTAGAGTGGCTAAAGCGGTCGAGGTTATTGAGACCCAGAGCGAGGCTCGGGTGGCGGATAAAGTTGAGGCCCGTGGAGTTGAAGCTGTGCCAGCGAAGATGATCAACATTAGTGAGGCGCAGGTGGGAAAAGTGATGAAGTCTAGCCAGATACGAATCGTTCAAATCCCAGCGAACCGCAACGGTAAAACGAGTCCTTCGGGACGAACGCAGAGAGAAGCGCAGGGTGGGTTCGATAGGCACGGAGGGGAGCGCTCGATTGGGAAGGAAACAGCTCTCATACCGGATTCCAGTCTCAAAACTTTGCATCCAGATGGTGTTGCTGTCAAGGACGACTCTGCTTTCCGTATTGTCATCACAAGCGAAACAGACGGTGTTGCGGAGGGAAGTCATGGTAAGTGCCACAATCCTTAAATCAATCACCGACGTCGAAAGAAGACTTCGGATGGGAAGCCATTGGATACTTCATTAAATCTACATCATGCCCTTAAGCTGACAGAAACAGGCGATGGGAATAGGAGCGCATCAACATGGACCTCAACACACAGGACGCGAACAGCAAATAGCGTATCTTCGCCAGTCAAGAGTACGTCTCTTAAGACCTCGACTTCGAAAACGTCTTCGATATCCAGTGACTTTTTATCGGTACCGCCGCTCAGATCCAGTCGACTAAATAATGGCGCTAGGATTGCCACAAAGCATGCGCATGCGCATGCGAGACGTGTGCCGGATTCTCACCCTACCTAGGTAGAGTGTGAGCGTGGGCATAGATTGGTTGTATGATATACAGGAAAATTTCGGACGGTTTAAATTTGCTAGCACGGTTTATACATAGATCGAGGCTTTTGGGGTTGGGAATGTTGAAAGGCTGTGGTTCCGCGCTCTCTTGAATCTAGATGGTTTTTGGAGAAGCAGCTTTATCCTAGAGACAGGGAAGCCTTTACAATAAGATACCAGAATTGATATTCATTTTGCCGCGGGAGTCCAATAGATCAATCGATATATCTGCACATTTCACAAAGACTAAGAAGATAGAGCTTTCTGCCAACATTGAATGTTTGCACGTCGTACAAACCTCCTCGGCCTCACGATGCACTAAATCCGAGCCAAACTCCGAGAAGGCGCGAACTGTGTAAAGCCATAAACAGCATTAATCATAAAAACAGATCATGCATGCCATAATGTAAGTCCAAGAAACCTCAAGACTTCAATCTCTCGGCGCGTAATCAAACCATACGAAAATGTGGCTCCTCAACGCCCTCGAATACATTCTAGGGCGACTCCTCTACCGTCGACGGGGCTACGACGCGCTGCTCTTCCACAACCTCAAACCATTTGCCGCGCATCCCACCCCATCTCTCAAACTCACGTCCCCCGACTGCGGCGCATCTGGCGCACAGCTCAGCGACACCTACTCGGCGTTCGGGGCGGGCCACATCCCCACGCTGCAATGGCCCGCCGCATCCGCCTCGACGGCCGAATACCTCCTCCTAAGCGAAGACGCGGACGCGCCGCTAGGCCATCCCAACGTGCACGGTATCTACACTGGCATTCCTCGGACTACAACATCAATCTCGCCAGCAGATCTCGAGGTCGTGGGGGAGGAGAGCGACGGGGTTAAGGTTATTAAAAGTGGGTGGCGGGTGGGGTGGAATAGGAGGGGGAAGGTGTATATTCCACCTAGGCCTCCGAGGGGACATGGCGCGCATAGGTATTTTTTTGTGTTGGTTGCGCTGAGGGAGAAGTTGGATTGGAGGGTGTTGGGGAGAGTGCCGAGGAAGGGGGAGTTGATTGAGGCTGTGGATGGGAAGGTTGAGGCTTGGGGCGTGTGGGAAGGGAGGTATGAGAGTAGATTTTAAAGGGGTATAGGCAGGAATTGCGGATGTACTAAATTAATTATCTTTTGTTGATAGGGGAAGGTTGGGAATACTTACGTATTTTGATGGATTTCTGATGGACTTGTGATGAATGTACATTATGTATGTAGCATGTGGAAGCCTGAGTGTTGACGAAGTGTGACTGATTCAGTCACAAAGTGCTCTGATATCCATCATGTATGTCCCTCGTGTATCTGCACAGGAACTGCAAATGAAAGTACTTGGGTGTTTTTCCCGTCCAACAAACCTGATGTGTTAAAAATGTAGTTGACGCGTCATGATCCCGGTCCATAGATGGTCCAAACCACTACCGAACGCTTATCCCGCAGATGGCGCATTCATGCGGAACATCTTCCGCGAACCTAACTTTACAACCTATATAAAAGCAAAACGGTCCAAAATCTCCACAAATCAAGAACAGCCCGCTTGGCTTAGTGGTACAGCGTCTCACTCGTATCTAGTGATTGATCCAGCATCGGTCCAATAAATATGAAATGAGAAGATCCTCGGTTCGATTCCGAGAGTGGGCACATCTTTTTTGCATCGAACTATTAGCTTCTTGTGGCTAGATGGCTGTCCTCTGTTTTTCTTTTTTTCTCTCCTCTGCACTTCTCCAAGATCCAGTATGTTTTTTGTAGCTCAACGTCACATTCGTCCGTAGTCTTTGTTGTGAAGATTGACGTGAAGGTTGGTTGGGAATCTGGTTTTAGGCCACAAGACGCGTATGTACACAAGTTCGAGTCACCATGATCTGCAAAGATGAACAAGATCAATATTGATATTAATTCTTAGGGCTAACGAGTTTGGAAGGGTTCAGTTAGTATACAAGGCCGTTGTCGAAGAATAGCAGAGCTCAGCATACGAACAAACTAAGGAATATTTCCATAAGAGTCCCACGCAATTCCGATAACGATAGTTCACAGTGCCCTGCCACCATACACTGTACAATTACTTCACGGGTGAGATGCGTAGGAACATTCGATATAATCAGGGATGGCATTGCCTGCACGTTAGCACAGAGCTACGCGAGCCTTTGGCGCCTAATCCTTTCATTCTAGACGCAGTAACACCAACTCTCTTCAAGATACGACTTATGAAGAATGGGGTGTATGAGCATCAGGACATACCCCTGTAGTTGCATTTTTCTAAGCAATGAATAATACGACTAGAAGAGGCAGAGATAAAGCCTATGACTGACTGTGATTTGATACATACTGATGCGTATTGTAATGCTTATGTCCCCACACACACCCCCACTGTTACACATCACCATCGACATCTCTCGAAATCGCATACCCCGCGAATTCCATGGCACTCGTTACTCGGACAGGCAACCCGAAAAAAAGCGGGGGACCCATCGTCACTCCACCTCACCAACGGAGATGCTATAAGTTGCATTGAACCTCTACGTACCAAACCCAAGCATCAATCCTCCAACTCGGCATATCACGTTCTCTGTAGGGTCTATTCAAGTTGTCAATTGTTACATTCTAGCACCATAACTGACCTGAAAAAACGCAGCGTCCCAGCGCCTAACGCGGAATAAAAATCTCCTCACCATGGATAAAACACCGACTACGATCCCCTGGGATCCCAATTGCAACAAATTCCCTTCGAGAAAAGAACTTCCTTCGATCCCGGGAGCACCTGAGGGCGCTGCGTGGGTATGGGGCGAAGACGATAATGTCGGTCACCATATGCATACTTGATTTCTCCAACGAAACGCTAACGATGGGAGATTGGGAGGATCAACCTCCTTACCCCCACTCGTGTAGCAGCGGCCGCGAAAGAGATCAAGACGGGCGAAATTATTCCGTTGAAGTATAAGACAACCAATATACACATCAATCGAATGCCGAATAATCATACTAATCAGAGGACAGCCTTCCTCTCAACCTCCCCGCTCAACCAGCCTTCAACCGTCAAACCTTCAAGCACGAAATCAAAGCGATTATGGAAGGTTACGCATACGACGACACCTACGAGCTGAACACGCAAAGCAGCACGCAATGGGATGGACTCAGACACGTACGAACAACCACCTCACCACAGTCTCAAATCACGTGTCCACACCCATTCATCATCAACATCTAACACTCCCTCGACAGTGCGCACACTTGCCAAGCGGTCAATTTTACAACCACGTAAACCCTCCCACCACCTCCCCATTTCACCCAAATCACTAACCCCCCAAAAACAGACCACAGCCACGGACATCGTGGGCCCCAACGCCAACAACAAATGCTCGATCCACTACTGGGCAGACCACGGGATAGCCGGTCGAGGCATCCTCCTCGACTACCGCACCTACGCGCTCCAAAACAACAAACCCTACGACCCCTACACATACCACCGCATCTCCCACGCCGAGCTCGCCGCCTGCGGGCACTCCCAAGGTCTCGACATCCGTCCGGCCTCCCAAGGCGGCGACATCCAAATCGGCGACATCCTCTTCATCCGCACGGGGTGGAAAGAAGCGCACGATACGCTAACACCCGAAGCACGCAGCAAAGCCGCGCTACGGCACGGGAGCGGGAAAGATGGGGAAGACGGTCAGGCGTATGCTGGGGTTGGTCAGGAAGAGGAGATGATCGATTGGTTGCATGATTGTTATTTTGCGGCGGTTGCGGGGGATAGTCCGACGTTTGAGGCGTGGCCGACGCACGAGAAGTATCATTTGCATGAGTTTATTGTGGCGCTTTGGGGCATGCCGCTGGGCGAGATGTTGGACTTGGAGAGGTTGAGTGGGAGGTGTAGGGAGCTGGGACGGTGGACGTTCTTTTTTACGAGTGCGCCGGCGAATTGTGTTGGTGAGTGGTTTTTATCTTTCTTTAGGGGGTTTTGTTTGAGATGGTGATGTGTTAATGTTGGGGCTCTTTGCTGACGAGTGTTGTGTAGGTGGTGTGGGCTCTCATGTAAATGGGACTGCGATCTTGTAGATGAGTTGGAGGATATCTGCCGTCTATTTCTAGCAGTACAGTTACGCGTGCATTTTAACACATGCCCAAATCGACCACCCGAAATTTGCAACCTCTCACATAAGTTGTTTCTCCGGTTCACCCCACCACTTTTTGCTCTTCTTTCATGCCCAACACCCAATCCCTCCTCCCCCTCCCCTACTCCACATCCTCATCCCCACCCTCCCCCTCCCCATCAACATACCCATCCAACCCCTCCTCCTCCAACCACCCCTCCAGCAACCCCGCCACCTCCTCATTATCCAAATCCGCAAACGGAATATGCGTGCTCCCCTTCAACCCCAGCTCCCCCAACATAACCACCTCCGCATTGCCCCCATACCTATTAATCCAATCCGCACACTTCCTACTCTCCACCACCGACGACCAATTCGCCGCGCGATGATCCCCCCACACAAACTTCACGCTCGTCAACCTTGCCAACTTCCTAAACCTCTCCACCGACACCACAAACGGCCCAAACCCACCACCCCCAGCCGTCACATTCGCGGTCTCCGGAAACACATACCCAATCGATTCATACGCGACTATCCCTTTAACATTCGTCCCATTCGTCTTACTCACCGTCATCATAGCACGCAACCCCGCCGCCGAGTTCGTCAAATACACAATCTCCCTCCCCACATCCCCCGAGTCCGCCGCGACGGCCGCAGCGTCGGATTGCAGCTCGACGCTCGCGGCCGTGTCGTACTCGATGTAGCGCGCCGATGTCGCGCGCTGCCACGCGGCGGTGTCGTTGACGGGGAATTGCACGTCGGGCCACCAGAGCGGGTACCGCGGACCGAAATTCCACGCCGCGAAGTTGGATTGGTCTTGGTAGAGCGGCGTGTACGGGGTGGTGGGTTCGCACGGCCAGTTGGCGCGTCCCACGCGCGGCCCGTCCCAGAGGTAGATGGGGTAGTTGCGTCGTAGGAAGAGGTCTTTGTAGCCTGGGCCGAAGTCCCAGCGGTTTTGCCAGACTTGGCTGTTTTTTTTTTTGGGATGGTTGGTTGATTGGAAAGGACGAGGGGTGGGCGGGTGAGTGGGAGAAGGGAGGGACTTACGTGCTTGAACTATGCCACATCACTAAGCTCGTTCGTCGCGGCCGCCAGGGGATGAAGTACTCCATGTACCCGTGATCGCACGAGAGCGTGAGGTTAGGGTTGAGCGGGCTTTTTATGATTTTCCCCCCGATTTGGAACCCGCCGGAGCGGTCGAGGATGATGGGTTTGCGTCTGGGTCGCGTTGATTCTTTGCCACCATCGAAGGAGAGCGGGGACGAAGGGGAGGAGGCTAGGGTTAAGGTTAGGGAGGATAGTAGGAGCAGAGATGGAGCGAGCATAGTTCCTTGTTTTGGTTTTTTTTTTGGGGGGGGGGGGGTTGGAAGGGATGGACGGGGGAGTCGTTGGTAGAACTGGTTAAGGTACGAAGAAAGTGTTGGTATGTATGATGAATGGGAAATCGGTGGGTGTGTTATGAGTTGATGTATCAATCCCCATATTAAAACAAAAAAACTTGTATATATAACTGCCGAACACAAACCCATACCGGTTCAACCAGCGCGCCGCGTGGTACATACATGTATTGTCGAACTCTCGAATAAGTGCGCGTACATTTTTGACTAACTAAGCATACCCCAATCCCTCCCTCTCTCTCTCTCTCCTCACCCAAACCATCAATCCCCAAAGATACCCTACCCTACCCTACCTACACCCACATACCACACAGGTGCGCGTGCAGTCGAACCGGGGGGGGTTAATTAAGGTCAATCAAAAAAGACCATTAAAAATCTCGCGTGCGTGCGTGTGGGTCGCGACGAATTGAAAATGTATTAAAACATAAACATCGGCAGTTTTTTTGTTTTCTGGCCATCTTACGCACGTACGTAACTGTAGCTGTACTTCCAACCAAACTGAAAAAAAAAATTTTTCATGTTATTACACACGTAGTGTACACCAACTTGTAGACGCGGGGACGTCTCAGTGGGAATTTTTTTTTTTTTTTTTTTTTTTTTTCGCGCACTATCAATGTAAATATTGTTACGCGTTCGGGGGGAGAAGAGAGTGTAAGTGGCGAAGGGGGGACAAGGTATTACGGATATTTGTGTGAACTTTTGCATGATTCGTTTTCACCGGTAGCATGTTGTCGTGGTTTGGCGCCGTGGCCGGGCACACCTTTCTCGATAGATGAATTGGATTTCCCCATGTCTTTAATGTTGGGTTTCCCCACATTTTATAATACAGCCCCCCGCCCCCCTGTTTCCCCGCGAAATTCGTGAGCGGATTTCTGCAATCGATTATTTCTAGAAAATTCGGTTAATATGTATGTTTGGTATGATCTTCATTGTTGACCAATGGGAATGGTGGTGTCGAAAATGGTCACTGAAGACACCATCGCGCGCGCGCGGTGGGGGTGGAAGATTACAGAATCTAGGATGGTACGTCACGTTTGTTGATCTGAGGACAAGAGACGCAAGCACATGTGGGGTAAAAGATAGATTGTATATTGTAGTATGATGAATGAAAAGTATCCGAACGACACTGGACCAATGCTAGCTCCCATCAGAGCCCGTCCGATGGGAGATTGTTCCGTGCTGGGTTGGATATACATGTAACTGAAACCGAAAATTTTGTCTCCATAGCTGAGAGTGTGCACACAGTCCTCCACGCTGATATCCTTACTTGGGTGGTGTTGATTTGTCCAAGGAGGACAGCGGAGAAGAAACGCGGGTGTAGGGAGTTCCTAGGTCTGTACAACAGGCCGCAACAAGATGCCGGTCCATATCCTGCACGAGCATCTTGCCTAAGCTTCTTGTCTAGGCTAGCGTTATAAGCCTTGTCGTTTTTGGGCGGCCGTTACAGAGTCCATCGCGGCAACGTACATATCCATTCCGTCTTGATTCCGTTTCGTTCGAGCTTTGGGTTTTGATGCTGGTTTGGGTTGCCGTTTGATTTTCTCTTCTCGCGCTTCCTGCACATCTGACACATTAACATCCCCTACTGACTTTGACTCTAATAATCTTCTCTTGGGCTTCACATCCCCTGCTGGCTTTGACTCCGATCTCCTTATCTTGGGCCTCACATCCCCTGCTATCTTTGACTTGGCTCTTCTTGTGGGCGTTTGGTTCCACTTCTGAGGCAGTCCTGATAGACTGACATCTCTTGCCTCTCGTAATTTTGCGTCCATCCACTCAATCGTCGATGGGGAACAACCCAAAGTTTCTAGATCTTCAGGATGTGTTGTCATTGTGAGCTTCCTCAACCCAACCATCGAGCGTCCTAGGAAATCCATGTAAAATTTGCGTGCGTGTGTTATCTCCCACCGAGTAATTGATTCTGGATATTTCGAGGCTCTGTAACGGCGTATGGTACTGAGTTCTTCGAACAGGTGACATATGCGCACTTCGGGATTGCCAGGAGAAAGTGACGGAAATTCGTAAAGCAACGAGGTAAGCAGCTTGTGGAGAGTTGCAAACCGATAATAACGATCTTTGTTGCCCGTGCCCCTGAAAAAGGTTTCAAGCACATCTGCGTAGGCACGTTGGGCTGCTGCATGGCGAACGATCCCCACTGTGAAAATACTTTCCGTATACCATCGTGTTGGATCTGCATTATTTTCGTAGAGATCCATTTCCTTTAGAACACTGGCGATATGGGCTTTGAGATGCCAAAGCAAGCGTCCGGTAGCTTCTCTAAGATTTTCCTTCAACCCCTTGAAGTTTTCTATACTCAACTTTCCACTATCACGGGATTCTTTTGCCTTTAGACAGCGAATTAACCCATTCTGAAGCAATTCATGTATAATTTCTTGGCGGTGACGCTTGATTTTGTATTGCTTGACGGCATAATGAAAATAGGACAGGCCGTGCAACCTTTTAGATTGAAGAGTCTGAACCTTCATCCACATAGACAATACGGTGGGCGTATCTCGTATGAGTTCACGGCCGTTTACGATGACCGTGGCGAAATGTCTCCAGATGTGGGGAGCGTTTGTTTGGCAGCCTGAAATTACGCCACGGGTGATTTTGCCTTCATGTAAAAGAACGGTGTACAACTTATGGTATGCAATTTCACGGAGCAATTTGAGCTCAGTGGCCGCTAGAAGACGCTCATTTAGACCACGTTGGTGAGATGCACTGCAGTGAAATTTGCGAAGATAATCTGGATTGGACGTGTTAAAAATAGTCGTGGCGGTTGAAGATAGGGAAATATGTTGAAAAGGCAGTTTCACGGTATGTTTCTCGGCTTACTGAGGATTTTGCGCGATAAGCATGTCATATACCGTAATGGGTCGAGGATGTTAACCTACCCATATGTTTGTTTTTCGTAAACAGCACATCTATAAATGTAATCCCTGTACCGAAAGGTATGCACTCCACTAATATCGACGCTCTTTGGGTTGTATGTTTTCCTTAGGAGTATTGTAAGATTCGAATTTCAAGCTATTTATTACGGACTCACCATTTAAGAGCAGCTCCATGTGGATTGACAGACATCGTCGCTGGATGTTTATCGAGCCATTCCGCGTACTTGGGAGGTTTCCCGTCATGAATGTATTGCGTCGATGTGAGCGGCAGCATGTTGAACTCCCGCTGCAAAGCATCACCGGCGAGGCGTGGGACGAGTCGTGAGTGCGCCATATTGCTAATTGAGAGAAAAAATTCGACTTCTCGCAAGAAAAAGGGTAACAGAGAAGTAAAAGAGAGTACAAAGCCCATCCGTCGCGTCGTTCAACAGAGGCCTGTCATCACGTGATGCGCTAGACCGCGTTTAACTTAACACATACCGGTTCTGGCCTAGGTACATGTACTCAGTGTCGTACAACATATATTGCTCCTCGTGATTTCGGGTTATTAGCGCTTGTGTGTACGTAAAAGTGCAAGTCCTCCCTTTCTCTCTCGCCCTCTCTCCCTCTCTTAGAGCCAAGAACCAACAAGGACAAGAACCTACAGGTATACATATACATATATATATCTCTAAAATAAAAAAAACTAAAACAAAACCCTCCACCTCCCAACCACCCAAACCCCTCGTGAAAACAAAAAAAAAAAAAAAAAAAAATCCAAAAAAACCGAGAATCCCCAAGCCTTTCTATTCTTAACAACTACATACCACGGTACTACGTTGACGCCATCTTAGCCACCACCTCCCCCACCCACCAACCCCTCTCAAACCCCCTGAACCTTCCGATAACTAGGCGGTCTCAACCTCCTCCCCAACAACTTGGCCCCATACGGCGGGACCAAACTAACCGCCGCAACAACCACAAACCTCCACCAAAAGGCTCCACTCCCCACAAACCCCAGATCGAAATACCCGGTCAAAAACGGGATGCTCGCAAAGTAAATAGCAGCGGTGCCGACGATGGAAGCAATCATGATCCAGTGCCAGGTGGTGACTTCCATGGCGACCATGACGAGTTCGTTGGTAACGAGGACGGAGAAGGAGATGGAGACCATGCGCATGAAGACGTTTGAAGTGGGCGACGACGAGACGCCCGCGAGGAGTTGTGTAAGGCCCTGGATTATCGAGCCTTGGTAGATGGAGACGAGGACCCAGATGAGGAAGGATTTTGTGGAGAGGGAGCGGCCGAGTTTGAGCTCGGCGTAGAGCTCTGGGTAGAGGTTCGCGACGGATTCGTCGACGTCGGTGTCGAGGACAAGCGAGAAGACGGGCGCCATGGTGTAGATGGTCGAGTAGCCGACGAGCAGCCAGTCCTTGTAGAGCGCGTTGGGGAGCCCGTTGGTCGAGATGGAGTAGACGGTTTGGCAGATGGAGATGATGAGGCCGCGGTGGATGACGAATTGGGAGAGTTTGGCCGAGCGTTTGTACGAGTTGCGCCCGTGCCAGACGAGGAGTTTGACCAGGTGGTGGAAGTGCGTGATGGAGAAGTCGGCGGCGAGACTAGCTTGCTTGCCTTCTTTGCCGACGATGCCGACGCCCACGTCGGCTGCTTGGATCATGGACACGTCGTTGCCGCCGTCACCGATGCAGCAGACGCGCTTTTTGGTGTAGGTGCGGATTAAGAGGGCCACGTCGGCTTTTTGGGTGGGAGAGCAGCGGCAGGCCACGACGGTGGGGAGCTGGACGGCAATGGAGATGAATTCTTGGCGGTAGTGGGTGAGCATTAGCGCGAGGGATTCGCCGTCGATGAGAAGGCAGGCGTCTGTTTTGCCGCGGAGGAAGTCGAGAGAGGATTGCGCGAGTTCTCTGCGTTTCACTGGGACTGTCAGTATAGCTATGCTTAAGAGGATGGGTTGCGGGCTTACTCTTTGCGATGGTGTGGACGTACTGCCCGCGTGCAACCAGCTTCGAGCTCACGGCTACACAACGGGCAGTCTCCACCTTGTCTCCCGTCAACATCCAGATCTTGATTCCTGCATTACGGAGGAGTTCCAGCGACGGTTTGACGTCCTTTTGTAGTTTGTCTTCCACACCTGTCACGCCGAGAAGCTCGAGGTCGTGCTCGAGGAACTCCTTGACGACTTCTGCCACAGCCTGGTCGCGATTGTGAAGGGCCATTGATGCTTGAGTATGACGATTTGAAAAGTCTTGATAGGTCTCTGCTGAGAGCTTCTTGCGACCCACAACCAGGGTACGCAGGCCTTCTCTTGCCATGTTTGCCGTTTCTTCATCCAACCAGTCGTTTGCGGCAACGATCGCAGTCATCACCGTGTCGGCGCCCTTCTGGAAGAACCAAATCTCTCCATCATCCTCAGAAGGAGAGTTGATAGGGCCCTGGTAGAATTTGATGACGATGCCCATGCGTTTGCTCTCCGAAGTGAATGGGAAGACATTCATTATGCGTACGCGAACTACCTCGTTTCCGCTCGCCACTGATTGCAGCGTCATAGACTCGCGATCGCGCTGAATGAGCTTCAGGCCCACCGCTTCAGTCCATCGAATGATAGCAATCTCGTCGGGGGATGATGCTTGATAACTGGTGACCATCTGGCCATCCTCTTCTTCCGTGATAGGGGTGACGTTGTGACACAGAGCCAGAGCAAGAACTACATCACGAACACGGGAGCCTATCTCTCTTCGGGTGCGTGTTGCTGACGTCAAAGGAGCAACGTACGCTGAGGACGGCGTGACAAACACTGGAGCTTCTCCGGGGGGAGTGCTGAAGCTTTGCTGAGTATAGGATGCTACCTCCTCCATAGCATCGTTGGCGTACGACACTGTCCCGATGTGAATCTTCTTCATCTCCATTTCTAATATCCATTAGTATCAGGCACAAACTATTATTCGAACTAATGATGCTTACCATTCTGAGTAAGAGTACCCGTCTTGTCGCTCAAAAGGTATTCAACTCTACCCAGGTCTTCTGGTATCGTACTAGTTCGTACCACAGTATCAGGGATACTCTTGTCGTGTTCGATGAACCAGGCATAGACGGACTTGCCCATGTCGAGATTCACACGCAGACCAACGGGAACAATAGTCGAGAAGAGGATTAGAAATCTCATCATGGAAACGTACCACGGTCGGCCCTCTATCACCTCAAATTTCGACATCGCCACAAGAACAAAGGAAAGAGATAGGGTAAATATACACAGGAATTTGGTCAATGCGTTGATTTCCAGCTCCAGAAGCCCCGTCTTCGACCGAGATGGTGATGTTGACAAAGCCTGGCGCGTTTGAGGTCCAGTATAAACAACGACCGCAAGAACGGTGCAGCTAGAGGCTAACACAGTATTTGCCCATATCGTATTGTCAATACTAAGCGGTACAGATCTGACCTCTTCGGCGGAAGATTCCTCTTGCTCATGCGGGTCGTATTGTTTTCGTCGTTTAGGCTGCAGTTCAATGGTGCCGTAAAACTCATTGACTTTCTTGTCCGGTTTGCCCGCGACGACGCGCAACCGAGTGTATTCGCCGACTTCTAGGTTCTGCGTCAAAGGAGAAGTCAATCGCAATTTCCAATCGGTTTCCCCATCCAACTGATCAGTGCGAATAAAAGCCTCTCCAGAAGATTCCACAATGGCATTGCCATTCGGCGAGTCTTTCGACTCCGCGTGCTCGGTCGGTTCGTCCAACAATGCAGGGGCGGGATTGGGTGTTGATACGGGAGGTGGAGCAGCGTCCAGAGAAGAACTCTTTAGAATGACCATATCGGCGGGTACACGTTGATCCTTGCCAAGTTTCACAATGTCTCCAACTTTCAGGCTTCGCGACGGCTTGGTGAGCTCCCAGAAGGAAGCTGTAGCGACACCCTTTGACGATATCTGCTGCTCCTCATCCTCAATGTCGGTCAGACGACTGTTCCCGCGCTTCAGTTTGCGGGGTCTCCGCTTGCCTGCCGAGCTCTTCCCTGGCGCAAGGCCACTTCCAACGCCCTTCTCCTCAAACTTTAGAACTGTGTAAGGCTCCGAGTTGGCCTCTGCATCTCTTCGTCGCCGGGCAATATCATCAAGCGCCTCTTTCCCCAATGTAACTGTAAGAACAAACGCCAGAGGTGCAATATATGTAGAAAGGTAACCGAGTCGTAATGGGCGTATAATTTGGGACAATGCTACAAGCAAGAAATACATGTTGATGAAGAAGGAGAATTCGTTGTACAGGGTTCGTGGGAGGAAACTCCATGGCGTGTACTTCGCGTTGGACACGGCATTGGCGGGGAATCGGGCGGTCTGAGGCTGACCGACGGCAATGGTACGCTGGGTGGTGGGATCGTGTTCCTCTTCAGCGTCCGACTCGGTGTCGGGTTTTGGGAGCTGTTCACCCGCCCTGTTGGGGCTGGCGAGAAAGCTGGGCAGGCGGATGCTGGACTGAATGCGCGACAAAGCGCTGGGAGCCCGCTGGTGGTTCCGCCGTCGTGAAGCGTGGGATGGCAGCAACGGCGCATCGTCATCGCCAGACTGGCCGTAGCTACCGCCCGAATTCCTATTTGCACGACTATCCTCGTCATCCTCTATGAGTCCCCGCAGATCCTCATCTTCTGATTGCCGTGTCCTCCTGTTCCCGCGCAGTCTTCCCACCCTCAGGTTTCGCAGGGGGATGCGGGCACCCAGCTCATGGTATGGCTTTCTGCTGCGCTCTCTAGACGAGCGGTGCGGTTGTGTATCGGGGGTTGCTGCGGCTGTGGAAACGGGATCGAGTTCCTCGAGATCGAGCTCAAGGTCCGAGTCGTCGTCGGGGGCGTTGGGTTGGTGGTATTGATGGGGCGCGGCCATTGCTCATGAGGCGCTGTGAGACGGAGGAGGCAGAAGTAGAGCGAACTGGCGATTAGCAGGCGATCATGTGCTTTGCGGATGCTGTGCGCTTTCGGGGGTCCGCGGGAGTGTCGAGGGGGGAGGTGTAGAGTGTAGCGTATTTCTGGGGGCGGCCAGATATGCGGTCCGGTCTGGGATGGTTTCGGAGAAGTCGCAACGCCAGCGAGCAACTACTAGTTAACTTGGGTAAGTATTTATTTATACGCAACGGGGCGGACGGGGTGAGGTAAGAATGGGAGGTGACGCCACAGTGGCTTGTACGTAGGTACGTATGTGAGATGTAAGTCAGTAAGTACTAAGTAAGTACTGGCATGAGGTGTCTTGATCACGCCTGGTTAGTTCCGTCACGTCTCGTCCCGTCTCGTCCATCAATCAATCACCTCCAACAAAACACCTCGGTGTCCTTTTCATTAACCACCTAAGTTAGTCACCCGCTGCTATTGGCGATGCTGCACTGCATCGTGGCCTTTTCCTAGCAGTCCTCTTGTTTCTTATTGAAGACGCCCTCACTCTTGCGTTTTCCCTTTCTTCGTCTTCTGTTGTATAGATACCTAGGTATGTGGCTTCATACCCATCTTCCATCTCACCCACCCCCGTGACGTTGGACCGAGAAAGGGATAAGGCCTGGATACGTTGGGGATACCCATCCGGTTGGGATCCCATCCGATCCCCCTTCATTTCGCATCCCGAGCACCATTATCCCGTGTTTCTTTTTCCTGCTTCCTTTTTCTTTCCCCTCCGTCATTGCTGCCATTCACCAACCATCATCCCTTGTTCGCCATCGCATCGCATCGCCGCCGCGAATCACCCCCGAGTCCCGCCGCCGAACCCACTCGCTACCCCGTCTCCATTTCAGCGCTAATCCCGCCGCCTAGTATTTGCAGATACCCCCTTTTCTTTTAGATATTGTACAAACATAATACTCCGTCATGGAGGACGGCGCGCCAAACTTCACATACGCGTACGCCGACACCCTATCGCCCTCGGAACCCTCGTGGAATCCTGCCCTGCGACCCGACCACAACGAAGCCGATCCGAACAAACAACCCCAACTCCAGCCCTCTCCGCAAATCATCCCTCAATCGAAACCCGAGTTGGACCAGGGCTTAGAAGATGACGAAGACCTGCCTACCATACCCGCCTCCATTGCGCCCATCGCCGCTGCCGCTCCTGCGAGCAATGACATCCCCGAGCGCGCACCCGTCGCAGACGATGATTTTGTCGACCACCTTGCGTCTGGCGCTATCACCCATGCGCCCACGAATCATGTAAATGGAGACGTGGAGGAGGCTGTCGCACAGCACGACCCAGACTCAGCGGAGTCGCCGGAAGCCCCATTGGCAGAGAATTATGAATCGCAAGCAGAGAGTTCGCTTTTGGAGGATGCAGTAACAGAAAGCGCAAAAGCACCATTGCTGGAAAACGGCGAGTCTGCGACTGATGAATGGGATTCGGGCGAGGTTTTTGATTTGGGAGGAGTGCCGCAAGATGCCCCTGCGCAGACGGCAACAGACACGATTCCAGACCCATCACAAACCCCCCAGGCAGAAGCCGTTGGCACGACCGTTGGCGACGAAGTCATTGGCAACACCAAAGTGGGCGGCAATACTGGAGAAGAATTGGATTGGGGAAACACTGCTGAAGATGACTTTTTCGGTGCAGTTGCTGCGAACCAGCCTGTGCAGCCGTCACCATCTGCTGATAACGCTGCTGGAGCTCAAGTGTCGGAAAATTCCGCCCCAGTAGAGACGGATCCGCTATGGGATTTGGACATGGATGATGATTTCTTGCCCGATACGGAGCAAGCCCCAATCATCGACTTGGACGATGACGAGGGGTTTTTGGACGACGAGCCTGCCTCTGCTCCCCAATCCGTTCAACCTGCCACCAACAAATATGCTCCCCAAGCTACCCAAGCATCACAGGCACCCTCTAATCCATACGGTGCACCAAGCTCGCAGTTTACAAACTTCACTCAGATTGACCAGTCGAAACCCGTGTCGACCCCTGTTCCGGCCTATGGCGCATATGGACAGCCTTCCCCATACCAACAGCAACCCTCTCGACCCCCTATGCCCAGTTCTTCGGAGAGCTTTGCTGCCAAAGCAAAGGGCGGTTACCACTCACCATACGATCTGCCGGATGATGTCGTGACCACCCGAAAACGACCTGCCCCGAGAACGACCTCAATTCCACAGACACAGCCCACTCCTCCCCCGCCACGAAGTAGCAGCATGTCGGGAAGCACTGGTGCTATTCACCCGCCGCCTCCGCCTATGTCTGCTAGCAGCCTCTCTCCGCCGTCATCTGGTCATTCTGCCCAGCCTCAGATGACTGGCCTGCCGCCAAACGCTGCTTCAAAACCGCCCTCGCTCGCAAAATCGCCTTCAACTGACTTCTTCGCTGATCTGCCCGTGACTTCAAGACCGAAACCATCCCCACGCTACACTCCACAGCCGTCCCCACAACTTGCTCCAACCCATGGCTTTCCGCCCAAAGAACGGACTGCATCATGGTCTTCATTGCGCAATGAGTTCCGCCCCGATTCAGACAATCTCATCTCTCAGCTTCAGCAACCCGAACGACTACCCGTTTTCCCGGATCAGCCGACAGCACCAGTACGAACGAACAGTCTTCCAGTTCCCCAGGCGGGAGCAGCTCCACCTTCAAATCGATACTCCCCTGCACCCCCGGCTGCCCCGGCGGCTCCTGCAGCAAATAGCAGATACTCTCCTGCCCCTCCGCTTGCCCCGGGCCCTCCGGGTCCCCCAGCCGCCAGCTCGAGATACTCTCCTGCGCCTCCCCAAACCCATTCCGCGCCTCCGAACGGTCTTCCTCGCCCTCCAGTACAGCCATATGCGCCTCGCACATCCAGTCCACTCGCATATCATGCGTCGCCACAGCAGCACGAAAAGGAACAGCCAGTTGCAGCTCAAGAACAACATGAACCGCACTCGCAACCTCCGCCACTTCGTAGTATGCATTCGGCCGAGGGACTTGGTCGCGCTCCCTATAGAAGTCCCTTGGAAGGTGTTAGTGAAACGGAAGAGCAAGTTGCAACTTCGGCGGCAGCCCCTGAGCCATCAACTATACCAAGATCCGAAACACCTCCTCAACGAAGCCGCCCTTCATCCGCCGTGAGTTCTCCGAGGAAGAGGAGTAACTACACGCCGCAGTATCAACCAATCCAAGCAGGAGTAGGAGCAGGAGCCTCTGTTGTTTCCCCACCGCGCGCCCAATCTCAGTCTCCGTCGGCCACCATGAAAAAGCCTGCCCGTTCCGCTTCCTACGATCGCCCTACTTCATCCCACAGTTTTATGCCGCAGGCCTCTGCATTTGGACTGTCAGCGGCAGCATCATCCAATGTGCAGAACCTGAACACTATTCCACCACGGTCGCAAGTCGCTCCTGATTATGAATGCATATTGCCGAACGATGAACGTGCCAACGACCCGCTCCTTCGCTGGAAAGGTGCTCCAGTTTTCACTTGGGGACTGGGGGGAACTGCTGTCACAACTTTCCCTAAGCAAATTCCCCGTTATGGTGGTGGAGCAACGATGCCAATGATGAAATGCAGCCCTGGCGAAGTGAAGATCCAAAGCATGAAGGAAATATTGCCTCTCCCAGCGGAAATTGCAAAGTTCCCTGGTCCCCTCAAAGGAAAGAGCAAGAAGAAGGACGTTTCCGCCTGGCTCATCACCCAAATCGAGGTACTGGAGAACCAACTCAAAAATCCTTCACTCGACCAACCTTTGAACGAGACGGAACAAAAGCGCTTTGGAGAAAAGATTCTATTGTGGAAGATTTTGCAAGTGCTTGTGGACAATGATGGCCATTTGCAAGGTAATGAAGCCGCTGAAGCTGCAGTGCGGAAAGTCCTATCTCCCGAATCAGACACCTCCGTCGAGCAAGAGGCATCTTTCGCAACTGCTGCTGATCTGGTCGGAATCACCAAGGCAAACACTGGTCTAGCACAAGCCGAATCAACAAACTCTCGATCTCTTGACGAGCTCAGGACCTATTTAACAAAGGGTGATCGCGAAAAGGCTGTATGGCATGCTGTGGATCAGCGTCTCTGGGCACATGCCATGCTCCTTTCTTCTACTCTCAACAAGGATATCTGGAAACAGGTGGTGCAAGAGTTTGTTCGTGAGGAGGTCAAGAAAGTCAGCCGGGACAACCAGCCTCTGGCCGTGCTGTACCAGATTTTTGCCGGTAACCACGAAGAATGCATCGATCAACTTGTGCCTGCATCCGCTCGGGCAGGCTTCCAAATGATGAGCACAGGCGGTGAAACCACCCAGAACGCTCTGCAAGGTCTTGACAAGTGGCAAGAGACTCTGTCTCTGATCCTCAACAACCGAAGCGAAGGTGATGCAGCAGCGTTGCTCTCCCTCGGCAGGCTGCTGGCAGGCTATGGCCGAGTCGAAGCAGCGCATATATGCTTCATATTCGCCCGCTCCATGTGCATCCTCAGTGGAGTCGATGACCCCCAGGCCGACTTTGTCTTGATTGGTGCTGATCACCGTCAAACCCCGCTGGATTTGGGAGTGGACTTGGAGCCCGTCCTCTTGACGGAAATTTATGAGTTTGGCCTTTCGCTGTCGGCTCAAGCAAACTCGCACATCATTCCTCATTTGCAAAACTATAAGCTCGCTCATGCCTATCGTCTAGCAGAGTACGGACAACGCACCGAAGCCCAAGCTTACTGCGATGCGATCGCAGCCGCAATGAAAGCAACAACAAAGATCTCGCCATATTACAATGCTAGCTTCATCTCCAGCTTGGACGACCTGAGCAAACGTTTGTCACACTCACCAAAGGACGGGTCTTCTTCATGGATTTCCAAGCCAAGCATGGACAAAGTATCAAGTTCACTGTTGTCCAAGTTCAACAGTTTCATCGCAGGTGACGATGAGAGCGAGGCTGCTGGCCAAGCCCCTGGTAGTGAAGTTGGACCGTTTGCGAAGATTGCAGGAGACTCACCTGGTATGAGCCCAGTTCAATCCAGTGCCGATCTCTACGGCGCTTACTCTGGATTTGGGGTCTCCTCTCCTCCACCAGCTTCGACGAATTCTAGATATGCACCATCCAACGCCTCGAACGCGTACGCACCGAGGTCGTCGATGGAATCTACCAGGGGCCGGTATGATCCTGGAGGTCGCCAGTCCCTGGATTCTACCGAGGGTACTGGCAATGTGCGGGCTGTCTCTGATCCATATATCACATCGCCAGGCCTTGCTAGCCCTTACACTCCAATGCAATCTCAACTGAGTCCAGGTCCAACACTTACCAAGTCGGCCTCTTACTCCCCTCTCCGGACTGAACACACCATCTCCCAGTCATCGTATGGAAGTCCTTACCAGCCTGCTTCTGCAGCACCTGAGCCATCACCTTCATATGGAGGCTATCAACCCCTCTCAGCAAGCTTTGATGATAAACCGGAGGAGAAATCACATGCTTTTAGCGGCTACGAACCTCCATCTTCCTACGAGCCACCGAGCTCCTACGAACCCCCAGCATTCGAGCCATACAAACCAGATGCCGAGGAAGAGGAAGAGGACAAGCCGAAACCCAAGTCCAAATCCTTCATGAACGACGATGACGACGACGACCTAGTCTCACGCGCCGCGAACCTCAAAATCTCATCTTCCGCATCCAAATCCACCGCCGACCGCGCAGCCGACGACGCATTCAAAGCGGCCGCCGAAGCCGACGCCAAACGCGACAAGGAAGCCGCAGCGAAGAAGGCCTCGGGCGGATGGTTCGGCGGCTGGTTCAAGAAAGACCCCAACGCCGCCCCTGGCCCCATCAAAGCCAAACTCGGCGAAGAAAGCTCCTTCTACTACGACCCGGACCTCAAGAAATGGGTCAACAAAAAAGCAGGCGCCGAAGCCGCGGCCCCGAAGCCCATGACTCCCCCTCCCCCACGCATGGCCGGACCTCCGGGAGGCGGCGGTCGCAGCATCAGCGGCGGACCCGCATCCCCATCCATGGGCCCACCCTCTTCCCTCCCTTCCTCCTCCAACCTCCTCAGCGCCCCGCGCTCCGGCGGCCCACCCACCTCCCGCAGCTCGTCCATGCCGCCCCCCATGAGCGGCGCCGCGTCCCGCGCCTCCACACCCGGATTACCCTCTGACCACGAAGACGGCGCCTCGCTCGAGGGGGCCCCCAAACCCCCGGTCTTGACGAGACCTAGCTTCCCCTCTGGTGTTGGGCCCCCGTCCCGACCTGGCACCGGTATGAGCACCGCGAGTAGCATTGATGATTTGCTGGGGGCCCCGCAGGCGAGGAAGGGCCCTGCGGCCGCGAAGAAGAAGAAGGGGAGGTATGTGGATGTTATGGCGAAGTAGAGTGGAACGGAATGGTGTGAGAGGGGTTGGAGTTTGGATTCTTGGGAGGTGTGTGTTTGTGTATTTAGGTGGTACGGGGGAGTAGGTGGGGGTGGGTTAGGTTGGTGAATTAAAGGGGAATGAAGAAAGGTGGAGAGGATAAAATAAGGCGTTTTCTTTCTTCCCTCTTCTTTTTTTTCTCCTTCTCTTTCTTTTTTCTTGTAATTTTTCAAAAGGTTTTTTTCTTTTTTCTCTTTCAAACTTTTTTTTTTTTTTTTGGTAGAATATTATTCATCTTTCCTCTTCCTTCCATTATGTATGTTATGTATGTATAACTCTCGTAAAAACGTACGTACGTGAGGTAGATGGCGTTTTTTTCTTTTTTTTTTTAGAATCATCTATTCATTCATAATATACATACATACCATATATTATTTTATTACAAAGTGATGTGTTATATTATCTTGTGTTCCTTTGCTAATGTACCTAGGTATATTACTTACGCTTTGTGAGTATGTAGTGAAGGTTCAGTTAGTTTTACTCACTCAACCGTACCTAACAAGAAAGAAAAAATTGTAAAAATTATAAACTTAGCATTTGTATTTATACTCTACTTAACCTAAACCTATCCTTTCCTCCACACCCTTAGCCGTCCCGTTTGATGTTTATTACAAAAAACATAATTAGATCCTCTTTCCCTCCCTCCCTTCCTACATAATCAATCCCATTGCACCAAAAACATATCCCCTCCCCCTTTTTTTTGTTTCTCCCCCGTTCAAAAACTTGCTTGGGGGGAATACTTGTTACGGCGTTTTTTAGGGGTTTTGAAATTTGAAAGTTTAAAGGTTTTAAAGGGGGGGGGGGCGGTGGAATGGAAGGGGCTTGGTGGGTGGGTGGGTGGTTAGACTTTGAATAGTTAATGTATGGAATATAAAAGAGAGATTCTGTGTGTGAGTGTGAGAGTGAGAGATGAAAATAAACAATCCAAAACTCAACTCAACTCAACTCACACACATAACCCCCCCCCCCTCATCTCCACCACACAACAATCTCCATCTCCCAAAACCCCCAATCAACCCACCTACCCCACACCACCCATCATCATCATCATCTCACATCCCTCTCCCATCTCTCCCCCCTCACTTTCACGCCAACCAAAACCCAAACCACTGCAAGGCCTGATAAAACGCGGCCGTCTTAGCATACCGCTGCTCCCCGACACTCCAATCGACCTTGACACCGAACCCATGCGGAGCCCCCGAATACAAGCTCGCTTCAAACGTCAAGTTGTTGCGTTGCAAGATGGCTTCGGCGACGCTGCGGTGCGTGGCGTTGTATGATGCGTCGAGTTCTGTTTGATTTGCACACACACATGTCTTCATCAGCGAAAAAACCACCAATCTACTCTAGAAACAAAATCTGGGGGTAGATGGGGTTTGGAGTTGGGGGAAGAAGAAGGGAGTTGGGAAGAAGGGGGGTAGGTGGGGGTTTACCTCCAGCAGCGATACTCAGCGGATTCGCCACGGCTTCGATTTCCGAGGGGAGCAGGTTGCTCGGGTGCGCGATGAAGCCGACATCGATGCCCCTCGAGGCGTTGGTCATATGTCGTGGGACGTACCTCCCCCCGAAACAATACCCCACGCCCGCGATGTTGGAGAAACCGAGAGTGTTGCGGATATATCTACATTCCCCCGCCATCCACATTAGTATATTGAAAAGGGGAAGGAAGGAAAGAAAGAAAGGGGTGTTTGTTACGACGTACGTGATGGAGTCCTCGATGATGGGATCGACTTCGGTGGCCCCGTGTCGCGTGAGCCACTCGGTCAGGTTGAGTCCGGACTCGATCGCGTCGAGAGGGACAGAGTCGTTCTTGAAGAGATCTGGCATGATGACCGTGTAGTCTGCTGCGGCTAATGAGTCGGCGAGGAGCTTGGCTTGCGGGTTCGGGATCCCGAAGATGTCGGTTAGGTAGAGGATCGCGGTCGTGCTGTTGCTTCCGCCCGAGGGGGGGAAGGAGTGGTAGATTTGCGCTGGTGGGAAGGAAGTGGGTTTGGGGTTAGTTGTTTTGTTTGTTTGTTTTTTTGGAGGGGGGTTTTTATTGAACTGGTGAGTGAGTGTTGGAAGGAGACGAACGACGGTGTGTTGGGTAGAATGGGGGAAAAGAGTTTTCTTTTTTTTTTTCTGGATTTGGAGTATGTTTTTTTTTTGTTGACTTACTGCCATTGATATTCTTGATCTGTCCTACTGGTTCGCCGTCATTCTTCACTGTCGGGGCCCAATGGACTTTTGCAACGACGCTGGCAGCGAGCCCGAGGAGTGCGAATCGTGTGAGCATGTTTGTCTGAGTATTGAATACAGAAAGGATACAGATGCGAGTGTCGTTGCGAATCGAACGGGTCGGTTTTAAAACGATTCGACTGGGCAATTGTAATCAAAGAACTACAAGATAAACATCGTAAGCCGCTAGTTTCACTAAGAAGAGTAGTAGTTGGGGTAGTTAACTACAAAGGAATGAAAGCGGCGATGACCCATGATATCATAACATGTCTATCGCGCGCGCGCGCGCGGGAGATGACGAAACTTACAGATACAACGTGGTCAAACAAAAGACTCGAATTCACCCGGCAGAGAGAACGAAGTGGAGGGGAGGATGGGGGAAACAAAAGTGCCGACATCCCTTCCCCACATGTACTTTATAGTACCTTGTAGACTACTCTAACCCTCCCCCTGCGCGCGCGCGGCGGCCGCGAGAGCGGCGATGCCTGCCAGATTCACATCGCAAACGACGCAACCCCAACGGTTCCCGCTAGATCCACCGGGGTGGAGGCAGGGGATTACCAACAATTACAAACAGACGATGACAAAACCACCCACCTTCTAGTTCCATTAGGCCACCCCCCTACGAGGTGCACAAAACTTACGCTGAAAACCACAGTAACTCCGAAGCGAAAGAAGGATTGCCCTGGCAGCCCATGCGGGTGGCGGCCAAGCCTTCACACACGCATGCACGCTAGGCCAAAACGTCCCTGGATCTTACTTCTCTCTCTCGCGCGTGTGTGTATGTGGAATTCCGAATCATGCATCAATAATAATATATCTATTTCTAGTAATGTGCGATGCTATACGTACTATGCATACCGTAAGTTAACCCGCAAGCAAGCAAAAAAGTAGAATAGTAATCTAACACATCAATGTATTTGTATGTATATCTGCGAAGTTATGATTATAATACTAAGAAGCGGCTTATAACTACTGTACAAACAAACCTTATCGAATGTTCCTCGCTGTTGAGTTAGTTATTCAACGTTACCCAATACTTCCTTCATCACATCTCCTCGCAAACACACACACACACACACCTATAAACCCCACGCATACATAAACATTCGCACCCTTTCAACTCCGCACTCAAAAACCCAAATAAAACCCCCCTCAAAAAAATCAAACACCCATCCATCCATCCTTCTCCCCGTCGTCCCCTTCCTCATAACCCCAACAAAGTACGCGCACACGTACACCGCCGCGCCGCCCATGACGTTTTTTTCGCCACAACACCTCCTCCCCTCCCCCCGCGCGCAAAAACGCCGCCAGATCTTCTTCAGCCAAGCCCAGAATAGATTAAAAAAAATGCCCCAAGCCACGCCCAAACAACGCGTCGCGCTGGTAACTAACTAACTACATAACGTTATTCATGTGTATTGTGGTGTACATACAAAGTACTCTACAGTACATAAGTGTAGTACTCGACGCGGAGAAACGTCGGGCCGGATTAAGTACCTATATTGATAGTAAGTTAGTTGGGGTGAGGTGAGGTGATTGATTGAGTGATGATGTGATTAAAAAAAGGGAGTGGAGTAGAGTATGGAAAAGATACAGGACGGGATTTGAGATTGGGTTGTGTATATATGGATAGGTTTGTATTTTTTTTGGATTATAGAGAGAGAGAGAGGGGGGGGGGGGGGGG
>KZ805555.1:0-56415 GCA_003073855.1 Periconia macrospinosa
GGGGGGGGGGGGGATCGCACAGAAAAGACATGGATTTTACACGGTTCGACGCGAAACCTCACCGTCGAATTCAGCATCACATCACATTCATTGGAGCCCAGTTGTTGTCATGATGTAGACGTACAATATTTGTATTAGAATGATATGTACGCGATTTATTTTCTGCTACGTATGATGTGATGAAGTATTACAATCGCTGGTACAGGCCAACGACTACATGACCCCTGGGTTTTATGAGGCGCCAAACTTGGAGATTATTCGCTTGAAGAGTGCTACCGGTAGACACGATGGCGTCGCAGAGAATATATGTCTCGCGTGGGTCGTTAACCAGGTATGACTCGGAGGAGCCAAGTACAGGCTGGATCTCGTACTTCTCTGATGCGATGCCCATTTGTTCGAGGTGCGTCCGCACCATGCACACATGCTCGGCGACAATGCGGGCGGGCTTGTCTCTGTTCCATGTGCTTGGGTCGATTGCCCCAGCATCGCGAGCGATGAGGGCGAGCTCAAGGTCCATGTCTGGGACAGAAGCAGCGAGGCGTGCGACGGTCGGGAAGTTGTCCATGACGGAGCTGTATGTCACGGCGCCATCGAGGGTGCCCTGGGCGATGAGGCCAGGCATGTCCTTTGGCCTGGTGGGCACAAAGTGCACGCTCATACCCTCGCCAAAAGCTTTGGTGAACTTGGCCGGATCGATAATGTCGTAGCCAAGGCGCAGGCAGCGGCCCTCGGGGCGAACGAGCTGGACGCCAAGCCGAGTGAGGGTGAAATGGTCCGTCTTGTCTGCGTACTTGTTGGCCGTCACACCAATCGATATAGCCTCCTTGCACGGCGGTGAGGAAGACGGCAAGGAACGATCATGTTCTGCAAGACGTTTGTATAGGGCTAAGTAGCGCGGCGTCAGTGTCAGCGTCTTGTCGGCAAGCACTTGGCGCGCGTGCAGCCCGTATGGCTCGGATGTACTGAGCATCTCGTTCTCGTGGAACGGCCGATGGGCAAGGCATGCGCCGAGAATGTTATTGAGCTGCGTCCATTGCTTGAGAATCGTCTCTTTGGCTGAGCTGCCGCCCGCCCGCCAGGCGTCCTTGTCGAATGCGTCTTGGCCATGGCCATGCTGCCGCTTGATTCGCATGCAGTCTTGATTGATTTCGGACCACATGGTACGCCCTGTGGGGTCCAGCATAATGCAACCGTCCTGAATCTCGAGCCCGATCTGGTGCAGGTAATGCTGTATCGTGAAGAAGACGCGCACTGTCCCTTCCACCGACGCCTCGACCGCCTGTACGCCATGCACGAGCTCCTCGGGCACGCACTTGTCTCCCATCGGCTTGGCACGCGCAGTGAGGTATTCTTGATACAAAATCTCCTTGCCAACCGAGGCTTCCATGAGATGGTAGAAGGGGTGGGCCGCAGGATTGACACCCTTGTACGTGTAGTTTGGGTTCCGCCAGTCGAAACGAACATACGGCCCGCGCTTGTACCGTCCCGTCGGAAGTGTGACATTGGGGTTCACGGACGCCCCGAAGAAGGAATGCTTGTCCGTACCTGCGCAAATCTCCTTGTACACCGTCTCGATCGGGGTCAAGTCGGTACTGCGTGCCCAGATGAGCCCATAGGCATTCAGTCCTTCGTAGGTATGCCGAATCCCTGCCCGCTGGAGCATCTCAAGGAAGAGGCGAGAGCCCGTTGCACGGATCGCGCCAAGACCTGTTATTTCTGCCGTTGCCTGCTTGCTATGAGAGTAGATGGTCGGCTTGAGCAAGATGAGGACGTGATCGTCGAAATAGCGCGTCAGCGGCGTCTCGACCTTGTATACTTGCTTCGACTCGCCTTCAATTACGAGACGAAGCCGCAGCTTGGCATTTGCGTCGTGTAGATTGTCGTAGTGGTTGACGAGCGCGTGCACCAGACCTGGGTCACGGGAGCATTGAGTGCGAACGTCTTCGGGTGTGAAAATGGACATCTCACCACACTCGGTAGCTATCATCTCTTCCAACCGCTGGGCGTAGTCGACGCCCGTCATCACCGCACGGCGATCGGCCAGAGAGGCGACGTCGTTGGGAGTTAGGGTGCGCAAAGCAAGCCTGGAGAAGAGCCCAAGGACCTCCGTGTTGCGGGCGAGGTCAATTATTTCCGACACAGTCTCGTTAACGCTTTTCTTTCCTGTATCCACAACTGGCAAGCCATAGAACGCAGCTAATTCCTGGGGTAGTTGTTAGCCTCATCCAACAATAGCTAGCTAGATTGGGATAACTTACCAGAAACCGCGCGCCGAAGTAGAATAGAGACTTCTCCGTCTCCCACTTATCTGTGCTGGGTCGTTTCGCGAGCCGCGATTGCAGAACGCCGAGTTCGCTATCAAGAATAATCCTTACGATTCTGTGGCGAATCCCATCTCTGGCCGTGTATGATTCTGGAAGGGGACCACGCTCGTCATCAGCAAGTTGTAATGTGAGTTTGTCAAAACTCCTCACGGCCAAGCTATCTTCAAGTGTGGGATCTTCGTCGCCACGGGCATACACGGTCTCACCGCACGCTCTGAGGGCGGGGACAAGAGTCGATTTCCCGGTCGCATCATTTCCATGGAGGATAATGGTATAGAATGACGAATACATGAGGGGCAGTGATAAAGTAGCTTGAGGGGAAGAAAGACTTGAAGACGGCCGCGATGACAGAACTTGAAATCATAAAACCCAGACCAGGATTTGGCGAGTACAGGTTTTTGCCATACTTTTGGGAAACCCTGATAGGCTATTTATGCCATGATAAACAACTGGAAGATGCCTTGTGCAGTCCCCTACTAGGCCTTAGAGGGGAGGCAATCGAGAACAGAGAGCCTTTCTCGATTTTTTTTTTTTTTTTTTGATTTTTCTCGAATCGTTCTTATCTTCTCAAAGATCCACTTTACCAAGATTTTACTCTGGTCCATTAGAATGATGGCTTTTCACTATAGGGCTAGACTACGGAATCGGGAAACAAGTCCTTAGTGTTTCCAAGGGTTATGACATTCTGCGATGCAGAACGATTCCTTTAGTTAATAATGACATAGGTAATGACATACCAGCCAGGGCAACAATTGCATTCATACTATACTATAGTAACCATGTGGCAGCATCACTAAACCATGATATTATGGTCTCAGCAAGGGTTGCGATCCTACACCCTGAGAAGTGGGGCAGAGTAAGACCCCTAATGTTGATATATGCATTCCTGGTTATGTGACGAAAGTTACAATACAGAGGGAGGTATGTGGAATAATGCCAAGATACGACAAGCATGAGAATAAAAAGAAAAATCATGTACGAGTAATGGGCCGACCCGAATTTATTACTGGGGAGGAGAAACTGTAGCGGTTATTGCTGCCGAGAACAGACAAGTGTACGACGCGGGCACCAGTGTGAACGAACTTTACATTAGACCGAGGTCAAAGCACAAATCCAATGATGTGACGGTTGCTTGCTTGCTGCCGTAATTTCCTCATAGGAAGAGATGGAAGAGCTTGGAAAACGATCCCTTGTATAATATGGCAAACAGTGAAAGATAGAATTGATATGATAGAAGAATGTAAAGTTGGGTACCGATGTGCGTGTAGACAAATTCTCGGGATTCTCGAGGGAAAGTAAATCACAGAATCAGGCTTTGGGGTTTGTTTTGAATTTTTTAGCATCATATGAAACTTTTTATTTTTGTCGCTCCCATCCTCCCTCCCTCTCTCTTTTTCTATTTCGTGTCACCCTTTGACCCTTTTCCCTTAGCATCAACATAGAAAGACAACTTCGATCTCCGTTTCCGAACCTATATACAAGTCCCACAGCTACAGACGGACACACAATAAATGATAAGTCCGCCATTCCCCTTCTTCCACTAGAACCATCTATGTCCTTAATAAATACATTCCGCATTGTTTGGCCAATAAACGCGCCGTATGGATCTTCTACATCTCCCTAGAGGAGAAACCATATGTACTACTCGTTCTATCAATTGTTATATATATATATATGTATGTATGCGTATCAACTCACTATATTCTTTCTTTGTGAATTTCCAGTATGTGATTCTAAGTGCTGGGGTGGAGGCATGTCATAATCGCTGGTCCAGAATAGGTCTTGTGTCTGTATAGTGTGGCATTCCATCGGTTGTATCTACTCAACTGTATCTGTCTCTAAGCCTAACGGATGAACTGCTTAATTGGGTTTTTTGATGATAATTTTTCGCGCTACAATATGTTGCGAATTACCTAATATCTTCACTAATCAACGTATGTCTTGCTATATTTCCGTGAGGCATCTGAATATATTCCCACACATTGGTAAAGAAAGAGAAAGAGAAATTGGGGGAGGTAATGTTTCCTTGAAGCTTTATTAACTCGACCGACCCAAGTCCTCAAACTTTTACAACTTACATGAAGTGACTTTATGATCCACGAATCTAATCCTTCCCTCCACCGCGGGCCTGATTACCGGCAATCTTAAATCTCCAACCCACTCTTTGACCACCATCTTTCTTGCCCTCTCAATCCCCGCTTCATCTCCATCCATATTCTGCTCTCTCCTCTCATATCCCAAAACCCGAAGCAGGAGCTCTGTATCCGTCATAGCGCCCTCCTCGCCCACTAGAGTATCGCAGCTAGTGAAGCACCCATACCCATCAAATCCATCCGCGATGAACCCCACCATGGCGACAGTGAAGGTCTGCTGTACATGGCGCGAGATTTTCACCGGTGAGTTACCACATCCAGGATGAAACATGGCACTCAATACCCGCGAGTTCTCGGGGGCCGACCAATCCGCGAAAATACTGAGGCCCGAAAAGTGACAGAACCGGCCGTCAGTGTGTGCATCGCTGACAGAATTTTCCAGTGCTGAGAGAATAACGGGACTTGGGATGCGTTTTACTACGAGCGCGTTGTTGAATGGCAGAATGTCAATCATGTCGCGTACTGTCAGGGGTTGATCCGCGTTGGTGGTGCTGGGAATGAGGCGATCGCAGCGAATGCTGCCACTGTTTACAAGCGCAATGTCGACGTCATAGTATGCGCGGACTGCATCGGCAAGGAAGTTTCCGAGATTTGTTTCGCGGGAACGGACGATGGAGCTTGTGCCCTCTAAAGGAGTGTTCGAGAGGAAGAGCGCATGGGAGGTGAATGTTGAGATGTGTTCGTGTACATGTCGGAGAGCACCATTGACCTGAATTAGGGAGGAGGATAGGGATTCGGAGTCGAGAGCGAGTTTGTTCATGTTTGCAACTTGCGCGACCGAGATGTTGTGCAAAGTTGCTTCACCCGTGGTGGACCGCGAAACCTGGAGACGCACCCGGCTAAGACTTTTCCAGTCTGACCCTGACTTTACTATGCGAATCGCGCCATTGGCATCGCGTGTCATGCCAGTATTGCCGATGACTACTTCCGAGTTGGGATTTCTGGCTTCAATAACGGTAGGGTCATCGTATGACCCTTCGCCCTCGTATCTCCTTAGAAGATCATGATCGTGTCCGCCTAGCAGTAAATCTACCCTAGCATCATCTTCAGGGTCCCTCAACGCTTCAGAAACAAGTAAATCTTCCGCTAAGCGCATGTGCGTGACTGCGATAACGAAATCACACTTTTCAACCCGGCGGAGATGGCGAGAAACTGCCCGCGCTGCTTCCACCGGCGAGACAATGCAGCATTCTGGGAGGCCTTTACAATTCGATGGCCAATCGCTACAGCTCAGTTAGTATGATGCGGGTACTGCATATGTCACTGAACACTGACTAACCTCCCCGCCAGTCCCAGGAATCCTACTTTATATCCCTGCAATACGGCCGTATGCCACATCTTTGCCCCGGCAAGCAATTCGGCCTCTCTCAACTTCCCCATCTGGTCATACACACTCCCGCTCACGCCATCTCTTCCTCTTCCCCCTCCGTTCAAACTCATCGCATTCGACAATAACCACTCCATCTTCGTCTTCTCCTTCAGCTCTTTCAATCTCTGTTCCCCGAAATCGAAATCTGTTGGCCATTAGCCAGCACCAGCAGACGAGATACTGCTATCCGAGAACCTGACTTACCATGATTGCCAAGACACCCAACATCAATCTCGATTTCCCTCAGCAGCTCGACCATATGGTCCCCTCGCAGGATACTAGCTTCGAGGCTCGGACTAAACACATCACCGCTGAAAATTGTGTACGGCTCCGACTCCGCGTGTTCGGCGCGCCAGGAGCGTAGTTGGGTTAAAAACCTAGCAATTAGAGTAGGTTTGTCGATATGGTACTGTAGGTTTGTGAGTTTGGGAGTGTAGGAAGAGGAACGTGTGGAAGCAAAGGCATGGATGATTAGGCAAGGTGAACGGGAATGGTGAGTTTTGGGACATACAACGTCGTTGAAGTGCAGGAAAATGAGGTCTGTCGTCATGGTGGACATTATTTTGTAGGTTGAATGCAGATGCGAGGGTCGTTCGAAGTAGATGAGAGGTATGCAAAACTGGATAGTGGACAAGTTAAGTAATCTGGAAGGGGTGAACGGGCCATGTGCGACGGGGGGTAACCACACGCTTAGGACAGTGGGTCCCAGAAACAGGGGTTCATGTTATCGTGTAATCTAAACTAAGCTCTATTTATGATTAGGCGGTTTTAGTAACACCTCCTTCTTGTAAAAACATAGTTAATAGTTTATAAAAGGTGGAATTAGCCTTCACTGTACTATATAGTAATTAAATCGCTAGGCGTATCTAGGTAATAGTCTATTTAGTATCTTTTTAGAGCTATCAAAGTTAAATCTATAGTATAAAGTATGTCTATAGCATATCTTTATATGTTCTAGGCAAAAGCTATTAATTAATGCGGTGATGGGTTAAGAATTAGGGCAGTGTGTCTTTAGACCTAATAATTTTACTTTATACCTTACTAAAATGCTAGTATGCGCTTTAAACAATATTATATATATACTTTACTAATATACTTTTACGAATAATATAGTAATCTAATAAGAAAGATATCCTTAATAAAGGTGTACTAGATTAATCCTACTAATTAGATTTATTACCTTAGAGAACCGTAATTAAAAAGTGCTTTGGAAAAATTATCTTGGATTTATGCTTTTAAAGCGGTGTTCTAGTTAAATTTATCCCAATAAGGCTGCTCGTTTGTTTACGTAGAAGTAGTAGATTTTGCGTGTTCGCTCTTTGAAGCTGCAAGAGAAGCCAATCCAGCCAGTGACGTGCTCTGTAAGATCTCGAAAGTAGATATCTCAGCCCCAATTTGGTGACGGAATAGGTTGCGTAGCTCTACTGCAACAAGAGAGTCCACGCCATGGGCGCCTGGAGACAACTTCATATCCACACCATCTATCAGCATACTGAACACATCGGCAAGTTTTTGCGCCACGGCCTGGGTAACAAGACGCTCCGCATCAGCAAGTGACGACGTCGCAGCAAGTAAAGCTGGAAGAGATTCGGCGCTTTCCTTCTCAGCCCCAGCTGCTTTCTGTTCTTTTGACTGCCGATACCTCAGTCCCCCAAACCGGGCGTCGCGTCCAAGTTGCGAGGAACTATCCTGGTTTCAGTGTGCGCCAGGCCCAAGATTGAGGCCCGCTATGATTTGTCCACCGAAGGGAGAGAGGATTGCAGACTCGACCAACTTCAACACGAGTTCCTCATCAAGCACCATATGTCCAAGCCGCATCATACGAGCACCGACGCCGGCTGTCTCGGCAACGTAGCCAACTGACTTCACGGCAGGAAGGTCGATAGAGACACAGGGTAGTCCACGGCTCACCCGCCACTGAGCGAACGCATCCTGAAAAGTACCACCGGCGGCGTAATTCGATTGGCTGGCATTGCCAAGGGTACCGACGTTGGATGATAGTATAACAAAAAAGTCAAGGTCAGCAGGTTGGGCGAAGTTGGTGTGGAGATTCCAAGTTCCTGCTACTTTGGGCTGAACCGCGTTCTGCCAGGCAGAAAGAGTCATTTGCTCGAGGAGGGAGTCCTAGAAGAGTTGTCAGAATGTACCTTGTGAATGAATCGTATGCTGTTCATGTACCTGAAGAACCATTGCTCCCTGAACGACACCCCGAATTGGCGGTAGTCCATCTCGCTTGCATTCTTGAAGTGCAGACTCAAGCTGAGTCTGATTTGAGACGTCACAGCTGATCGCTTTGACTCGGCAGCCAGTCTCTCCACTTAACTCAGTAATAAAACGACCGGTTTTTGGTGAGTCACCCGCACTGCGTGATAGCAGAATCAAATTTCGAGCACCCTTCTCAACCATCCACGCTGCGACAGAGCGTCCTATGCCTCCAACGCCACCGACCAGTAAATACGAGGCGAATGGGGATAATTTCAGGTTCTGGTTGCACGCGAGGACACGCACTGTATCCTGCGGATCCGCTCTCAAGACTACTTTTCCCAAATGGTTTCCCTTCACCATCTGATCGAACGCTTCGACAGTTTCTACGATTGGATGGTTGATAATTTTCCAATCAAGCTGAAGAAGATTTTCTTGCAGCATGCTGGTGACCTGAGTGAGAGCCCTATATACAGATTCAGGGCGGTGGTGCATCAGCATGCGTAGATCGACCGTTGAAAAGGTGATTGGACGAGGGAAGGGATCCATTTTGATGGCACTGTTGGTCTGGGAGTCAGAAACAGCAATGTCTATAAAATGTCCGAAAGGCGCAATAACGCTCAGAGTTGGCTGTAAAAGTGAGCCAGACAGCGAGTTGAGAACGATGTCGACGCCTTTTCCATTTGTCGCAGCGAGAACCCCTCCCGCAAAAGATGCATTTCCATGGGAGAATACAAGATCCTCGGGTATTCCATATTTGCTGATCATGTAGTTTTTCTCTTCAGGCGAACCTACGGTAATGAAGACTCTCGCTCCTACGCGCTGGGCAACCTTGACAGCGGCTTGGCCGACAGTACCAGCGGCAGAGTTTATCAAGACCGATTGGCCTACGTGTACGCGAGCCATCTCAAGCAATCCAATAACAGCGATACTGAAAGCTACAGGAATGGAAGCAGCTTGTTTGAAAGAGAGTGTAGGAGGAATGTGCTGCAGATTGGTCCACTCGGTTCTAACACGGCTGCTCATTGGGCCACGCATCATACCAAATACCCGATCTCCTGGCTGATAGCCTTTAGACATGGCGATATTTCCAGCTTTGGTGATGATACCTGAGCATTCCATGCCCAGCGTGGAATCTTCAAGTTCGCCTAAGGCTACCATCACATCGCGGTCGTTCAAACCAAATGCACGGGCCTCGATTTCGATCATGGTGTCTGGGATCGAACTCTCGGAAAGCTCTTTCTGGTCAGTGCGAACATATGACAGTGTATCCAGTTGTCCAGGAACACCAATCTGGAGACTGAGTGAATGCTCAGGTTGATGAAACAAGTCTGTGGTGAATGGCGCTCCCTGTGAGTAGTTGATCGGTGCGCAGGCAATTTTCTCGTTTTCTTCAAAATTCTTTTGGAGACGAGGCACCAGAATCTGACCGTCGCGTTCGGCATACTCAAATTCATCTAAGGTCTCATACATGAAAGAGTTGGGGGAAGCGGCGAATTCGGCTCCCAAGACTCTGACAATAGCAGAGACAGACACGTCTGTCCAAGGAGATGCTCTGGGATCCAGATCCAGCGTCAAGAATTTGCGTCCAACATACTCATTCCGCATTGTACGCATCAAACCCACCGCAAGCCCATGGGTGGGATGCTCGCTTTCCACTGCACCACCGCGGGTGATCCACAACAGACCTTTACAGGAAGTAGCCATTCCCTTCATACCATTCAACTCATGCTCACTGAGATTTGCGAGTAGGTCTTGGCCTATCTCACCCAAAAACACACAAATATTTCCAGCGAAGACTGAGTTGTTGGAGGTTTCAAGTGCATGTATGGACAGCACCTCTGAATTTCTCTCTGTCGTAGAGACGACTGTGTCTTGTAACAGCTGTACCCATTCAGTTGGTGGGGATGCCTTATCACTAGTGATGAGCACGACATCCTCAGCGAGGGGTTTTTCAGCTTGAGAAAGATGCGCCGTCGACATTATTGTGCTGAACGAGTAGAACTCTTCACTCTCGCAGTCATGTATCTCTAGATCAACGCCGGTGAAACCTGATTCTTTTAGTATCTTGTCCCAAAAGGGTACACTCAGGGAAGGACCTGAAGATCTCTCTTCTTCCTCACTGAGCCACCAGCCGGGAACAAGACCAAACACAAATTGCACATCGACCTGATCCTTGGTAGTCTCAACCATCAGGAGCTTTCCGCCTGGCTTTAAAAGCTTCCTAACGTTTGCCATTGTGTTGGACATCGACTTGGTCGCATGCAAAACCTGGCACGCGATAACGATGTCGTAGCTTCCACTTTCAAAGCCTTGGATCGACGGATCTTTTTCAACGTCGAACATGCTGTACTGCATGATTTCGCTCCATTCGGGGAACTCCGACGCCGCGGCCTCGAAGAACGCCGCTGAGATATCGGTGAAGTGGTAGAGTGATGCTTTTGGACCTCCCGTTTTCACCGAGCCCAGAGCCTTGAGAGCATACCTCGTCTCACCTCCAGTGCCACCACCAATCTCGAGAATGCGTGCACGAGGGTTTTTGTGAACGATGCGTTGGAGCAAGTCAACGGCATGTTGAAAAGAGCGATCTGACTTGAGCATGTTGCTGTAGTACCTGTACAGCAACTTTCCTTCCATCATTATCTCTAGTGGCGCCACTTCGCGACGCAACATGGCCGCTAAATGCGGACCCAACTGGCACGTCATCTCTCCATTGACACTGGCTTTCGACGCTTCTTCAAGGCGCCGTCGTCGTTCTTGGGCATCATCAAGAGTCCATTGTGCACTACCAGGACCAAGTTTTCCGTCCTTTGCCAGTTGAAGTTGGTCGACGAGCCAAACGTGGTATTTCTTGTGGTGGCCGTCCAGTTGTTGTATATCGAGATCTGTGAGCGATTGCAGCGCATTGTCAATAAAGTAAGTACAAACTCTGCGGAGATCCAGCACAATCTGAGTCTCATTGGGGTCAGGCGAAGTGGAAAATGTCTCCTTCAACGCCTTGAGATTTTTTGGAGTGGCAAGAGACATGTCAGCTGACCAGGTTATTTTGCTACAGATCTCCTTCTCCCAAGGTTTGGCCTGCTGGCGTTCCAGCATGGATGCACCTGCACCTACCGATCGGAGGACTAATCCTTCCATCTTGATAACGGGCGATGAAGCATTTGGCTCTTCGCTGTAAACGGTGATGTCGGCCCGTAAATGTCTTGCATCGTAGCGATTACGCGAAGCCCGTGACCTGAACTTGTGCCCAACTTCTCTAGGAATTTGGTTTCCTACCCATAAACTTGATATAGCCTGGGGAACCTTGAGAGAGCCTTCCTTGATGTCAATCTCGGATAAAGTGGTGTAAGCGGCTTGGATGACGGAGTCGAGCGTTGTAGGATGTACGATGTGATTGGTTGGAGTAGACAGATCAGCGAGATAGAATCTTTGTTCCGACTTCCCGAGTTTGATTGATTGGACCACGCTGCTGATATTTTGGAAAGCACTCCCGTACTTGATTCCAGAAGAACGCATACTTGAATAAAAATCGTCGGGATGGACGACTCGGGACGTGTATGAAGACGCAAGCCTTTCAAACTCAGGGTCCTGAAACTGCGAAGTCTCGCTCATATCTTCATACTGGACTGAGATGATACCTGACGCATGTTGAGTCCATTTAGCATCCTCTAGGGCCACTGAGGAGACTGTAAAGTGCATCCAGCCTTGTGACTGAGCTATCTGGTCATCAGAATTGCGCAGACTTGTCTCTATTTCAACCCCTTGGTCGCTTTCGGATAAAACAAGTGCTTGCTTGATCTCGAAGTTACGCATAAGATAACCTTTGATGATACGATCGCTTTCCCTGGTGGATGAAAACTGGGATATCGCTTCGATTGCCCGGCAAATAAACCCGGCGGCAGGGTACAAGATACTAGAGTCAAAGATGTGATCTCGAACCCATGGGGAGCTGTTGATTCGGAAGATGTGCCGCCATGATGGGGTTTCCGGGTTCGCCCACGGCGATGAGGATCCTAGTAGCTCATGTGGACTTTGAGATCTTCCGCATATGGCTCTGGGCATCCGCGACTCATGCCAATGTCTCGTTTTGTGGTCCCAAGGGTATGACGGGAGATCGGACGCCACTTGCACGTGGGGCCACTTACCCCACGGGAAGTTGATGGGGCCCAAGTCGAACAATTGCCCTTCACGGAGTAGGTGTGCAACAAGATCCTGCATGCTGTCCCTCGCATTGCTGTTGCGTACCAGACAGCTGTAATACGGGATGGTTATGCCGTTAAATTCCGGAAGTTGTATGATTTCCTTAAAAGGACCACCAAGTGCGGAGTGGGGGCCAACTTCGATGACGATGTCAATACTGGTTCCTGAAGGGTCGAAGTCGCCCAGTACCATGTCTGTCACCGCTTCTACAAAACGTACTGGCTGTGTCAAACTGTCAACCCAGTGGTCAGGGTGCGCTAGATCATCAACGCTGTATATGCGACCTCCAGTGACTGGCGACGAAAAAGCGATATTATCCAGGTAATCACCTTCTAAATGGTGTTTATCAAGTGCTTCCCGGTATGGCTGGGCAACTGGATCCATGTGATGAGAGTGGTAGGCGGTCTTGACACGTAGTCTGCGCGCAAAAATGCCGTCGCGCTTCGCCATATCTTCAATTTCCTTCACAGCAGACATATCGCCCGCAACAGTGACGCTAGAAGGACTGTTTATACATGCGGCTACCGCTTTTCCACTCTGCACCTGAGAGAGATATACCTCAGTCTCATCTGCACTTGTCCCAATTGCGATCATTGCTCCGCTAACAGTGCCATCAAGAGACTTTTGAGCTGTAAGTACCGCGCGATGATACGCAACTGCCATTGCCGATTTATAGTCAAGCGCACCCACGGCGTAGGCTGCGGCTATCTCTCCACTAGAATGGCTCGTCACTGCGGTGGGTACAACGCCCCATGCGCGAAGTAGCCGCACCAGTGATATCTGTAAGGCAACACAGATGGGAATGCTGATCTCGGTATCATTCACCCGTGTGTTCTCGGCATCGCGGTGCAGTTCATCCAACAGCGACCAATTTGCACCCAACTCTTTAAGATATGTCTCCCGCTCTTCGAGGGAAGCCTTGAAGGGTGGGTACGCGATTATCAGCTCTCGACCCATCGCATGCCACTGAGCACCTTGCCCCGTAAAAACCATTCCGATCCTTGGCCTTTGTGAAGTGCGTCTCGGTTGGAAATGCGGCGAGCTAAGCGCCGTGATGACTTCATCGATGCCCCGGGAAAAGGGAACTCGATGTGCAGCAATCCACGGAAATAATGTCCGTCTTTGGCCAAGAGTGTACATCACATTCTCCAAAAGAGCTTCCTCGTTGACAGTTCCCTTCTTCTCCTCCAGATAATCTATCAAGCGTGTAATTGTAGTCTTGCATGCGTCTTCGGTTTTCGCACTGAGAACGAGAACTTTGGTTTTATACTTTTGCGAAGGCTGTGGGGGGTTGATATGGGGCACGAAGGAATCTGCGCTTTCCAGGATAACGTGGGCATTTGTGCCACTTGCACCGAAGCTATTAATTGAAGCTCTTCGTATGCCATTCTGACTTAGCAACCACTTGATAGGCTCTCTAACCACCTGTATGTTGGCAGTCTCCAAGCTCAACGCTGGGTTGACGTTCTCGAAATTGAGAGACGGCGGTATGACCCTGTTTTCTAGCGATAAAACCACCTTGATGATGCCGGCCAGACCACTTGTGGCTCCCGTATGTCCGATGTTTGTTTTTACCGACCCAATTCGAAGGAGCTGATCTCTTTGTCCACCCGGGGTTTGGAAAACAGATGCGATGGCCCCCGTTTCAATGGGATCTCCGACCTTTGTGCCAGTGCCGTGGGCTTCGACGTATTGGGTGTCGAGGGGATCCAAACCTGCATTAAGGTAACAAGCGCGCATTAGCTTTACCTGCGCAGCTTGACTGGGAGATGTAAAACTATCCTTCTTCCCGTCGTGGTTGAGGAGAGTTTCGCGAATTACTGCGCGGACAGGGTCGCCCGCCTTTACAGCGTCTTTGAGTCGCTTTATGACTAGGGTGGCAACGCCTTCGCCGCGACCGTAGCCATTGGCTCTCGAATCAAACGCGTACGACTTCCCGTCTGGCGACAGGAAGCTGTTTATCTGTCAGCGACATTTACTTTCTTGGACTAAGAGCGTGTTTACCCAGTAGTTCCCAATGCTACGAACGTTTCAGGACTTAGCGTCAGATTGGACCCTCCTATAATCGACATATCTGCCTCTCCGCTACGTAGGCTTTGGACAGCTTGATGCAAGGCAACCGCGCTTGTTGAGCAGGCTGTGTCAACGGTCATACTGGCTCCTCGGAGATCAAAAAAATGCGAAATGCGCCCGGCCAAGTAAGCACTTCCTGTGCCCGTTTCCAGCGACCGTGGCAGGTTTTGTTCGTCGCGAATTATGCCATCTCGGTAGTCATGCTTCCATATCGAAGCATAAACCGAAGTGTTTGATCCAGCAACATGAGGAATTGGAAGGCCCGCTTGATTGTGTAAGTGTTCAAACTTGGTAGGTGTTACAATGCTGTATATACCTACCGTTCTCTAGAGCCTCATACACTGATTCGAGCTGAAGTCGAAATTGCGGGTCGAGCGCCTAATGAATTCATCAGCGATAGTTGGAAACACTCTTGGGGAACCCTTACAGCCGCAAGCTCAGAGGGAAAATTGAAGAAAGATGCGTCAAAAAGTCCAACATCTTCCTCTATGAAGTGGCCGCCTTTAACATGCATCTGTGGTCATTCCAATCAATAGTGATTAGCCATCGAACCATAGCGCACCAGAACCCTCTCACTTACAGTGTCGAGCTTTTCGGGATCCGGATCAAAGAATCCTTTCTGATTGAATCTGGAGGAAGGGATCTGGGACCATGCATTTCGGCCTTCAACCAGCATCTTCCATAACTCTGCAGGGCAGCGCGCATCTCCAGCAAACTTGCAGCTCAGGCCAATGATGGCGATTGGCTCACTCATTGGTTCGGCTGCCATGCTACCCATGTTCTCGCTTACGTTGGATGGTACAAACGACAGAAATCTAGCGTGGAAAGTTCAGCAGCCCAAAGGGAAATGGGAATTCAGGTATCGGTAGGGTATATAATTCAATCTAGATGAGGAAACTGCGATTTTGATGACTTTTTACTTTTGATATCAGGAAGCTACGTGAAGTTCTGAAGCTAAGCAGAGCAGGACTGAGAGACAAGCGAATGCGGACCGATATGGTTGCGGAGGCAGGCGCTAGTGCGCGCCGGACTTTTTCTTGTGTTCTCTTATGTTGGAGTAAGTCCGCTATAAGTCTGCGGTGCCCGGTCAAGTGAATCCGCATGATTGGTCTCTTTGCCTACCTGGAGCAAATCACGTGTTGTTAGTCCTTACCTTGGTTACAAGTCGCACTCTGAATTCGCAGTTCGATTACACGAAGAAGCAGAGAAGAACTTTGCGTAGTAGCAGAGCCAAATCCTGCAACGTCTTCGGTCCTTCCTCACCCAATAGTGGAGAGACGACGATTTTTGGTCATCTTCAAACAGCTCCAAATGGATAATTCCGCGGTCCCGGCTCAAAACACTTCAGATCCTGATGCATCTTTGCACCTTCCGCGGATACTCTGTCTCCATGGCGGTGGCACAAACTCGAGCATCTTTCGCGCTCAATGCCGTATCATTAGGCGCCATCTTGAGCACTCTTTCCGTCTTGTCTTTCCCGATGCTCCGTATCTCAGCAAGCCGGGCCCAGACGTCACGTCTGTCTACGCAGACTGGGGTCCTTTTCGCAGCTGGATGAAACCACAAACAGACGCTCTGAGGTACCCCTTTTCTACACCGCCTCATCTCGCACAGCGGGTATTGCTGCCGATTGACGAGAATGACCCGAGCGGAGTTATCGTCGCCGTTGACAATGCCATTTCCGAATCCATCAGGAAAGACGACGAGGTGGGCGCGACAGGCGAATGGGTTGGTCTTTTGGGCTTTAGCCAGGGTGCGAAGCTGGCAGCCAGTCTACTTTTGAGGGAACAGTACGAAATTGAGCTCTATAATCTATCGTACCAGAGCAGACTGGCAGATTCCAGGCTTCCAAAGTTCCGTTTTGCTGTACTCCTAGCGGGAAGGGGGCCACTTGTGACTTTGGATCCGAACTTCCATGATTTCTATGGTAGCGAGGAAGAGGTACAGGAACCGGTGCTCAGAATGCCAACGGTGCACGTGCATGGGCTACAGGACGAGGGTTTGGTGTTCCATAGGGATTTGCGAGACCGATGCTGCGTAGAGAAGAGTACAATGACCGTGGAATGGGATGGTGACCACCGTGTTCCCATAAAGACTCCAGACGTCGCTGCTGTCACCCAGGCGCTCATGGCTGTTTATAGAGTTTCAAGGATGTAGAGTTCACTGCTGTTTATCTGCGTGCAAGATTCTCTCCCTTATTGCTGTCGGTATCAACCATGACAAGATACTTGCTCTCCCAGCCTCGCCGCCTCGCCAGATCTGTCCACGTCGTCCAGCAAGCGTGTCTTTTACAATGTTACGAGCGGTGGCATCGACCGATTCGTTGAAAGGCTCCTGCATTTCACCCCGGGACTGCCTCTTGATATACTCTTCTATAGGTTTGTAATACGATGTCTTGGGCAAAGATACCTCGTGTCCATTGTACAGTGTGGTTCCGATGGCGCCAACCATGGCCGTCACGACCCGCACTCCGAGAGGCGCGAGCTCCATCTTGAGTGTTTCAGATAAGAATGTCGCAGCCGCTTTGGAGCTGTTGTACAAGCCTGAGCAAGTTGTCATCAGCCGTACATATCTGTATTCCGCACGATACACACCTTGCCATACTAGCGGTACTGCCCCAGCAATGGAAGAAATATTCAAAATCACTCCCTTCGACTCAATCAAAAGAGGCGCGAAGGCTTGAGCCACTGTTAGTGGCGCCCAAACATTGACGTCGTAGGCAGCTTTCCCCTCCTCGATGGAGGCATGGAGTAGCGGGCCAAAAATGGCTATGCCGGCATTGGTTGGCGAGGATGTCGAGTCGTCCGCCCGTTATGCTGCGCACTTGCTCCAAGCATTCTGCAATCGATGTCGCCGACGTTACGTCCAATGTAAGAACTTCAATATTTTTTTCCCTTGTGAGGTCGGCGGCTTTACTTGTATTGCGAACAGTGGCTAGGACGTGGAAACCCTGGTCGCGGAATGCTTTGGCTAGAGCATAGCCAAGGCCACCGGCGCTGCAGCCCGTGACAAGCACGTTCCCCTTGGATTTTTCCATTGTGCCGATTGTATCTGAATAAAGATTCGAAATTCAGTGGAAGAAATGCAGGCATTTGAAGGCTTTGTAAAATTCCGCGTTGCCGCACAAAAAGCGTGGAGGGGTAAGATTCTCGCTGTCTGGTGGGTGGAGTTTTAAAACTCCGCCGAAAAGACCATGCCGAAGGCAGCACGCAAGACACGGATGCATTCTGCGCGGGGTGACTTGGAGGCGAAGAAATCAGGTGACCGTAGTCTTTACTATTAACCAAATCCTGTGCTTCTTCGTACGTCCTAGGTGAACAAACCTGACTTTCCAAAAAACCAGTCAACGTCCCTAGAATTCATCATGGAGACCTCCCCAGCGCAGCCAACAAATGGTATCCACAACATGGAAAAAAATAGCACAACGCTGGAGATCGCAGTCGTGGGAGCAGGCGTCATTGGAGTCATGACTGCTCTTGGACTACTTCATGCCGGACACAATGTCACCATATACGAGAGACGAAAGGACTACTTCGAAGTGGGTGCTGCCATGGCCTTCACTGGAGTAGCTCGCGAATGCATGCAGCGTCTGAATCCAGCTATACTCGAAGCACTGATGCGAGTTGGGGAAGCGAATCGTCACCCCATGAACCGATACTGGGATGGTTTCAACCCGACAACAAAAGACGCAGCGCAGTCTCAACAGTCACTGCTATTCCAGCAGTCAGCCAAGGAGCTTGACTACGTGGGGTGTTTGCGGTCTGTGTTCCTGAAGGAAATGGCCAAGGCGCTGCCTGAAGGAACTGTCAAGTTTGGGAAGTCTCTTGAGGGTTACTCAGAGGAGGAGGCAGTAGTTGAGCTCCGTTTCGCCGATGGAACCACTGCGAAGGCAGATGCATGTACGTTTTATGTCGCAGAGTTTTCTTCATTATTGTTAATGATTGCTAGTGGTGGCATGCGATGGCATCCATTCCAAAGCTCGCCGGCTCCTACTCGGTGAAGACAACCCAGCCTCGCGCCCAAGCTTTACACACAAAGTTGCTTATCGCGCCATTATCCCCATATCAGATGCCATTGAAGCTTTGGGTGAGGATAAGGCTAACAACCAATGTGCCCATGCACTGTCATTCCCGGTAAGTCCTGTGGCTTGCTCTCGGGAACTCAGACCGGCTGATTCAGGCACAGGTTTCTCAATGGACTTTATCAAACGTCTTTTTCTTTCTGCACGACCCAAAACCCTGGCCGGATCCTTACAAAACCACACTAGAGGTAGATAAGTCAGAGTTCGTTCCTGCACTGAGCAAATGGGGCCCCGGAATCCGCAAGCTTGCGGACAAGCTGCCAGATAAGGTGTTCAAATGGGCTATCTTTGACATGGCAGATCATCCTGCTGACCATTATGCCCGCGGTCGGGTTGCTCTCGCCGGCGATGCTGCACATGCCAGCAGCCCTTTCCACGGAGCGGGTGCGTGTATGGGAGTTGAGGATGCGCTTGTACTAGTCACCGTCTTGAACAAGGTACTTTATTCGAGGGATGAGGCGGAAAAAGTCCAGCCGGTAAGCGCAGCACTGCAGGCATACAGTCAGGTGCGACTCCAACGCTCGCAGTGGTTAGTCAGTAGTTCTCGCAACATGGGCGAGATTTATCAGTGGCGATATCCGGACTCTGGGAACGATTCTTTGAAGATCAAGAGCGAGATAGAGAACCGTTCGCGAAAAATCTGGGATTATAGTGTGGATGATATGATGGCAGAGGCGTCGCGGGAGTGCGAGCGCAGATTGAGTTCTTGTACAAAGACTTATTGACGCGTTCGCCAAGGCTTAGAAGTTGTAAGAATGTGGCATGACTTAAAGTATTGGAAACTGAATGACGAGATAGATTGTTGTGATCCAGCTTATCTTGCTTTGCACAGTTTAAAAGAAGGGTGAAATGAAATCTATCTTCAAAGTAAAATAGTGACTGCCTCATGACTAGCTTTAAATAACGCTTATTTCAATAATGACGACCAATCCTCTTGCCTGATATAGTCTTCGAGGGGGGTTGTGAGACATTCCGCACCAATCTACCAAATTTCTAGTGAGCTTCTTGTCTAGTTTCACAGTCCTCAAATGACTCACATCTTTGGGATAAAACATCTGGGCATCTCCGCCATCATAACCGCAGTCCACGAAGAATGAAAAGGTGGACATGAGATGATCACGAATGTCTTCCACCGGGGGAAGTCTATCTCGAAACTCGTTCTCGGATATTTTTTTGATGCCCTCGTCTCCCGCAAGTGTTTGACCCAGAGCCTTAGCCCAGATTGCCATGAACTCGCGATAGGTCGCAAGCTGACTGACTGCGAGAAGACTAGAACCGGGTCTTACATCTTCAATGAGCTTCTTGACTAAGGGCCCTGTGTCTTTCTGAGCCCATACGAATGGCAATCTGGTACGCCCGTCGTCGAAAGCTACGTGCCAGAATCCCCCAGTCTCCACATCCCTTTGTATCTCCGCTCCCGACCTCTTCCAGTTATCAGTGTACAAGCCAACATGTATAAAACTTGCCTTTGCGCTCAGACCAGCCTTGACCATTTCCTCGTCTTCTCGGATGTACGATTCGACGGCAGCTTTGCTGTCGAAATGCCAAACGCGTGTGTATTTCCCCCCAGAGAGTTTGCTCGCATCTGCCAAGCTACTCCACACATAGCGTTCCAGGGTGGCCTGCACGTGCGGCGATGCAGCTGCCAACGCCATATTCTTTCCACGTTGGATCTCAATCTTAGCGCATTGCTCATCAACACTTGTGCCTTTTTTCGTGGCTTCTTCTCGAACCGCCGGGTCGCGTATTGGGTACCAGTAGTCCGTCATTGCAAAAATCGCGTGGGCCCCGGCAAAAGCGGTCACCATAGACTCAACATTGTCCATGTCTGCCGCGACAATTTCGACGCCGCGAGAGGCCCATTCTTGTGCAGCAGGTTTGGAAGCGTCGCGTGTGATGCCGCGGATGCACCAAGACGACGAGGAGATGAAGGACTCTGCGACACTGCCACCCTGGGTGCCGGTGATACCAGTGATGACGACGAGTTTTGACATCTTATAATGATTGTGCTGGGAATCTCAGGTATCAAAGTAATGTGCTTGGAAAACGCCCCCTTGAGCAAATACAAGACTATGGAAGAATCCAGGTTACGCGCATCAAATAATATTATGGTTGTACATCTTTACAGGCATGCAAAAAGCAGACTGGGTGTTAGCAATACATGCCAGCTGTAGGCCTGTCAGCGGACTTGTGTCAAAGCGCGGAGTTTCTAAAGTCCTGGAGCCAACATCCAAGTGATGCACTACTGAACACAAAACGTATCACCATAATATTTAACCAAACAATAAGAAATCTTGCTTGAACTTGGCTGAAGAACTTCTCATTAGTATCGCTCGGCACGTTTTTTCAACCCCGCTGGTGTTTTATTCTCCCACTTAGATAATAAAAATATTTGCCTTCACTTCTCTTTGAATCCAAAACACCAATTAGGATTTAGTTTTTTATCCCAGTGTTGTACTTCTGTGAAAGCTTCCGATAAAGATCAGGCTGACGAATCGGTTAATAGATATTCTGGCTATTGTGCGATGCAAGGTTAGGGACGAATAGAGATGCTGTGCATACCTATACCCATGTCCAGCTTCATCACGTGACCTTAATCATACACAGTGGTTTTCAATATTTAGGTGTAGCCAAGCTATACCAACTTTGCAAAGAGTTAAGAGAAAAATCAGCCTTTTTAACTTACAGTGGCTGCGTAACTTCCTTCGCCCATGCTATTAAACAGTCTCTATTAATACCTAAATGCGATGCAGCTGGTTAAATGTGTCTCATCCTATCCCTATGCCCAAGCGTCCTATGCTTGCTTCGTTGTACTCTTTTAGAAACCCAGCCACGGAATCTTAAATCCTGCAATGGTTCTCTTTTATTCTCTAGCATCTTATTCGCGATCTCCACATCAAATACAGTTTCTTAAAGGTTTGTCAAAACCTGTTTGTCCCTTAGCAAAGGCGCCCATTATAGGAGACATGACGCTAGGCCCACGGGTGCTTTAGTTGTAAAGATATGATGAGCTGGCGAGGCCCTTCCTTCGACAGGTGTTGCAAGTGGATCATTCTGAGCCATGATAAGTAGTTTCTTCAGTATAAACGTACTAGAGTTGAAGCCGCTGTAGTCACCCAGCTAGTACTGTAGTAAAAACTTACTTTTTGTTAGAGGAAACGTATAGGGAATACTAATTAGGGAAGACGTTAATTAATTAAGTGATGGAGCAGAGCTATAGACGGTAGATATATATACACAAAATTATGTAAGTAACACCCACGTAATGTAAGTATTTACCTTTAAACTTTAAACACCTTTAGGATTAATAAAAATTTATACTAAGCTTGCATTGCGAGTCTGCATTCACACATAACTGCAGCGTGCAAGCTACTCCCTAAAGCTACTTCTCCATGTCTAAAGCCTACTTGAATATCTTGCCTACACCCTAAGTCCACAAAACAGCTGGAGCAGGATGGCGGTAATCCAAGCTGCCAATGGTGGTTTGATCAAGTGACCTGTTTCAAGTTACGTGATTGTGCCTCACGTTTACAAAAAATCAGCATGATGTACATATGTACGTAGCTAGGCTCTAGAGAGTTATAGAATTCTCGTTTCTACAAGTCTCGGTCTCTACCTTTTTTTAAGCTTAATCTACCTAAGTAATGCTTGGAGACGAGTATTTACTTATTTAGTTGCGGGAGTAATACTTTTTAAGTTAATATTTCTCTTAGTGTCCTCTCTTATTGCTAGTAATTACTATTACAGATCTAGACTAACTAAAGTACAAATGTCTATTATTATACTAGAGTTATTCTACTGCTTAGGAACATATTATCTATAATAATAAATCTTTGTTTATTACCTCTTTCTTGCTTAGTGCATTGAGACGGCACCGCTAAGACTCGCATATTAACGAGTAATTTCTTTAAGTAGATGCTACAGTTTCTGCGTTAACCAGAATCACATAGCTAAGCGAAATAGGCAGGTAGTGCTAATAAAAAGATCTATTAAGATGCAGAGGAGATCTAGGTTAATCTCCGGCATGTGGACTTATTCTAGCTTAGATATACAATTTTCTCCTGCGCGTAAGTGCTCTGCTGAGTATGCTTAACTGCCCTGCACTACCGCCTGCTTGAGACCCTTCTCGTGGCCCAGGACAACTGACAAAAAGCGTTAAGTGGTTGGCAGGTTACCCCCACTCCATCATGGAACCGCAAACTCCCCGATTGCGCCTCTAGGATGTATTGACGTTTATATACATGTACTACTATAGTAAGGTGGTATAATTATTATTAAGGTAATATGGTTAATAACGCCTGTAATAAGAATATATATTCTAATTGGTTTAAAAATTAGTGAATTAAACCTTTAAAAAAAACCCTTTACTAATATTAGTAAAATCTATCTTACTTAGTACATACCTAGTACAAGAGGCAACTTCGACATCTTAACAACCCTTTTTCTTTTTTTTTTTTTTTTAGAAGGCTGGCCAGCCCCCTAACTTATAAAAAGGCACTTAATAAAAGTATTATATTGTTCTTAGAAAAAATCTAGGATATCTTACTACATACGTACGCTACTATCTTCTTTCTGCTACTAGGCGCGGAAAAAAGCTTTAGTGCAACTTTGCTACATTTCACATGTAGCCGTTCGGAAAAAACGCATGAAATTGATATTTATTTATATGGGCAACACATCGAGCTATTAATGAATCACAAAAGTTTGAGCACGCACATAAGGATAACGCAACCTGGAGCTAAGGAGGGACAGAAGGTATGTTATTCGCGTTGAGAGCATACAGTTAGCACGAATGAAAACGAATTGAAAGTAAACGGTAAGGATTAAGTATAGTGTGACGCTAGGATCAAGATTGAGCAGGGAGTGGTGGGAAAAAAGATGAGAAAAGAAAAGAAAAAAAAAAAAACTCGTTATTGCGTAAACGATGAGCTATTCATACATATGTGATCATGCCCCTCATCCTTCCCACAAAAGTACCGCCGCCGTCTCCATCTACCCCACATACCTCATGAACCGTCTCCACAATGCATCCTTCTGCAAACCCTCGAGATCCACCTCGGGCATACACAACAACAGAGGCACAGCGCCCCCCTCGACAGGGCATACGGTGATACCACCGGGCATAGGCGACGTATCCGGCCTCCTCGTGTACCGCAGAAGCCCCAACACGGGACCAAAATGGCGTGGAATGGCGGAGCTCTCGTCCTCGCGACGCATTTCCTGGCTCGCCGTGAATGCGGTGGTGCCCAGATCGGTGTCGAGGTTGCGCACGCCTGCGTAGACGAGTCGTGAGCGATCGGGCTCGCGCGAGAGAAAGGTCGCGTAGCTGCGGATGGCCCAGGGTGTGTTTGCGGCCGTGAGGTCGCGGCGTAGCGTCTGTGCGATGGTCCACAGGGGCTGTGACGCGACGGCTTCCATGGGGAGCTGCGAGGATGAGAAGTAGGTGAGGTGGCCCATGTAGCTGAGAGGGACCCCCATGGCTGCGCGGGCGTCGATGGCGCGCGTCATTTTGGTGGGCGTCGAAGGAGCGAATCCCCCGCCGCGGGCGAGACGCACGGCTGTGATGCGCTGCCAGCAAAAGGCGCTGAGGATGTCGTTGTCCGAAAGGGATTGCTGCACAGCAGGCTGTTGGGCTGGTGCGGCGAGCTTCTCGAGGGCAGGTATGGCGGTCACGGGCAGCTTGAAGCAGCACCATTTCGGGGGTGATGAGGGGGGCTTGGTAATGTGGCCAGGGGGCGCGCGCAGAAAGCTGTGGTCTTTGACTGGCTCGCCGCTGGGTATTAAGGGAACGACTCGTCGTCGGTCGCGGTTCGCCTCGACTACGTCGGACGGCGAAATAGTGCCTCCCTGGAGAGTCGTGGAGAGGTGCCTCATTATCTGCACGATGCCTGTTCCATCGATCACCATGTGATGGGTGGACATATTGAGGATGATACCTCCACTCAAGAAATTGACCTGGAGCTGTAGAACGGGGAGAGGAGGCTCGAGACCATGCGGGACCGGAAGGCTGGGAAAAGGTGTGAGAACTTTGGCGTCAAGCATGGACATTGGAGCGCCAGCGCGCAGAATCCGGGACAATGGTGGCATCAGGCTCTCGCAATCGTTGGAACGCAGCATGTCATTCTTCTTCGCATCCGTTGGCCACGGTGCCAGAGCGTAGTGCCCGGAGGTACCCGGCGGTCCTGGAGTGTGGAGAACCTGGCCGGCAAGCCAGGGGATTTGTGTGGTGAGCTTCTCCAGGCCGTTGGCTAGGGTGCTCAAGATGGTGTCTTTGGAAACATCAGGGGCTGGCTCGAACAGGAAGACTATGTGGCTATATCCGTTAAGAAAGGGAAACTGAGATACAACATCCTGGTAGAGTTCTGAATCTAGAGACTGGCTTGCATCGTCTAGGTTTGCACCTTTCTCTCCAAGGTCATGTACTTTCGCTAGATTTACTGCAACGTCTGCGTTGCCCATGGTGTCATTTGAGGCTATGAAAAGTAAACTGGCGATGTGTATATGCCTGAACGGTAAATACATAAGTGAATGGATTGGACTCATATCGAAGTTCACCCTAGGATCAGGAATATTGATGTGGAACCAGATGCAGGGGTCCCGGAGTATCTCATGTCCGCCCCCGTTCACCCAGCTACGTAATTAGCCCGACTCATGTGAGATTCCCCACAGATTCCAGTATGCAGGTACAGCAACTGGGAATTACGAGAATAGGTAATCAGCATGTGTCTGGCGCCATTCGGTCCAGGACTGACCGCACCGGACACCGCACGCAGTATACATGCATCAGAACTTCATGTTATAAGATGGATACAGGCCGTCACGAGCACAACCTGCACCGTGTTCCTCACACAGTCGTTCCCAAGTGGTCAACATTGTCATGATGGTCTGCAAGTCTTCTCTTCTCGTCGTGGCGGCTGTCCTCCGTGCATCCGCCGCGCAGAATACATCGGCTTTTGACCTGAACGCTTTATACGGCCCTGGGCTGTCACCAGGCGCTGAGATCATCTACTCGTCTGATTCTGCGTATGCGGCAGCCATCACACCACGATGGAATTTGTATGATGTGCCAACCTACTATGGCGCCATCAAACCAGCGACTGAGGCCGACGTTCAGCACATTGTCAAAGTCTCTGTGCAGCACAACATCTCGTTCCTAGCGACAGGACGGGGCCACGGGAGCACAAGTACGCTGGGTACGCTGAAAAATGGCATCGATATTGATCTCGGCAACTTCCGCAGTGTCAGCGTGGATAATGGGATGCTTACGGCTGGAGGCGCTGTGAACTTCTCGCAGTTGTTTGAGCCCGTAAACAATGCTGGGAAGATGCTTCGTATGTTCTCGTTTCCTTGGGGTTAATACATGAATTAACGGTACTGCAGCACTCGGTAACTCGCGATGCGTCGGCCTTGTCGGAGCCACAATGGGCGGAACGGTGGGCGTTTTGCAAGGCGTTCTTGGGCTTGGGGTGGATTACCTTGAATCGGTGCGCCTCGTCACCGCCACCGGCGATCTCATTGAAGCCTCCAAGACGAAGAATGCTGATCTCTTCTGGGGCATCCGAGGTGCAGGGCACAACTTTGGCATCATAACCTCAGCGACCTTCCGGCTCCACGACTTGGTGAATGACGGAAAACTCACGAGCATGGATCTAATGTATCCCGGGAGCGCCAACAAGACCATCTACGAAGCGCTGCAGGGTTATGACAACAACATCCCCAACGCACTGACTTTGAATGTCATCGCTGCATATAATGCTACGAGTGGCGAGGGCTACATGGTCGTCAATGTCGTGTGGTTCGGCCCCGAAGCAGATTTCGCCAAGGAAATTCAGCCTTTCCTTGCTGCGGGTCCCATAGCGAACAACACGAAAACAGTGCAGTGGACCAACTGGTGGACGGTTGCCAACTTTGGCGGGTATAGCAGTCCGACTGCCCCTGACTGCGTTGATGGCCAGTTCTTCAACGCATATGCTCTTGACATCAAGAAGACGGATCCCGCAGCCATGACCAAAGTCTATGGAGACATTGTGGCCTTTGCCCGGGCGAATCCGGGCTTCTCGGGCTTCTTTGGCATCAACCGCTACCCCGAAACCGTGACGCTCCAGGTGCCGAACTGCGAGACTGCGTACGGGTATCGGGACACAAAGGCGCTGGTGTAAGTGCAAACAAAACATGACTACAAGCATCAATGGATACCAGAGGCTAATATGACGGGGTCAGGACAATCCAAAGCTCTTATCACCCCAATGCGACCCTGAACGATGCCGCCAACAAACTTTTCCGCAACGCACGCAGCGAAATACAGGCGACGAGTGGCTTCGATCATCTCGCCGTGTATGTGAATTTTGGGCATGGGGATGAGGGCCCTGCGGTATGGTACTCGCCAGAGAAGTTGGAGAATCTTATGCGGCTGAAGAGAAAGTGGGATCCACAAGAGCGCTTCAGTTTCTATCAGCCTGTGCCGCTCCACTATCCGGGACCTGCGGGTTACTGATGAAAGACATTTTGGTTGTTGGCTTAGTTGGGGCAGTGCTAGGATCAATCTTCCTTTGGTTGTTACATAATGTAGTTGGTTGTTGATGGAAGAATCTTGTAGTGACCGTTTGAAACCGTGCTAACATGGTGATGGTGTTGGCGTGTTCGGCGTCCTTTTCCGACCAATATGGTAAGGAGTTGACGTACTGGGACGGACGTCCGGCTCCGGTTGTGCATGACGCTAAGAAAAGGCCAAGACACTAAAAAGATAAGACGCCAAGACACCATTCCTAACCGAGCTAGCTGGATAGCTTAATTGTACCGGGACGGGCCGAGCAGCTGACGACCACCTTTACCCTCCAGTGCTACGTGCGCGCAGCACGACGACCACAACAAGTACTTACTTAAATATATTTGTGTCCGCCACCAACCCCCGGGGGTCCGTCTCCGTCCGTCTTTCTCACGATCGGAGCCATGCCGCGTCACGTTGCGCCATCCACTCTAGCCTGCATGCACTGCTTCAAGTCCAAGTGCAAGTGTGTAAGCAGGCCGGATGGCCAAGGCTGTGAAAGGTGAGTCTGCCAATTCTCTTGCTGCGTACCATACGTCTTAAGGCAGCTTGAGGTAGTAACAACCGTGTTCTACATGTACAGATGCTATCGACTGAATAAACAATGCCGGTCATCTGATTCGGTGCGCAAAAATGCAAATGCCTACAGGAGGCAGAACTCTGCTGCTAGGATTCGTTCGCTTGAGGCAAAGGTCGATAGTTTGGTTCAACTCCTCTCCATCGTCTCCCAATCTCCCGCCATCTCTGCTACGCTTGGTCACGTGTCGCGCGAGGATGGCTTTGCGCAGCTTCTTCACCCCGACGTGGATGATCAAGACGCTACCGATGATGCCGCTTCGTCCACAACCAGCTCACCATCCCCAAATGGCCGAAGTGATGATGCCCTGGATGCAGAAGTTCCCTTCTCATCCGATGCTGAGGCTCATCTTGCAACATTTCGTAACAAGATGCTTCCCTCTTTCTCTTTCATTCATCTCTCGCCCACCGTGACAGCTGAACAGCTCCAGCGCGACCGTCCTTTGTTTATGCGCGCCGTTATGGCTGTGGCAACATCCTCCAAATCGCAAAAGATAGTTTACGGCAGGAAGTTCAAGGAGATCTTGGCAAATTCAACGCTCCTCGAGAACCAAAACAGTCTCGATCTGCTGCAAGCGCTTCTAGTCTTCATAGCATGGGGCTACGACCACATGCATACACCTTCCAGTACCCCTTCCCGCCTCATGATGCTGGCCATAGCGCTGGCTTGCGAGCTGCGCCTCGACAAACCGTTACCCTCCGACGAACACATGATGAAACCCATGGTCGACGAGTCTTTTGAGCAACAACACAATCAATCCCAGGATTGGTTCGTCGCCGAAGAGCAGCGCGCTGTCTTGGCTTGCTATGCATTGAGTTCGATAATATCCATCTACTTTGCGCAGATTGATGTGATGAAGTGGAAACCACGCATGGAAGAGTCCCTTCGTACCATTGAATCCAATAGTGGATGCCCCGCAGATGTGGCTTTCGCGTTCCAAGTCCGTCTTCAGCAGCTGGCCCAAAAGGCTGTACAGTTCAGAGAGCAGAGAGAGTGGGACTTTGCGCGTGTGGGGGTAGATCCTGGCCCTGATCTCTCTGCTTGTTTCTACATTCGCACCTTACAAACCCAGCTACAGCAACTCAATGACGCACTTCCCCATCGACTGCGAGAGCGAGGTAAGGTTTCTCATTCAGCACTTCTCTTGCTTTTGACAATGAGAAAATCATTTCTAAACATCTGACATCAACCAGGAACTCTCATAATGCACAGACACTACATCGAGCTCTGCGTCAACGAAACGGGTCGCAACCTTTACCTGCATGCCAACCCCAGTCTCGCACCCATCACTGCCGCTCAGAGCAATCTGGCCATCGATGAGCTTGATTTCTCTTGGAGATCGGTCGGCACTATTAAGGCCTGGATGCACGCTTTTTTCACGCTCTCGCCTGGGGAATGCGGTGGCCTCTCCTTCATCCACCAGGCCCAGCTGGCTCGATGTTTGATGGTGCTTTACAGGTTGTCTACATATGTGCACCCAGGCTGGGACTGTAACCTTGTGCGCAACACGCTGGATATTCTTTCCGTGCTAGATGGTGTGGCGCGGAACTTTGAACTGGCTAGCCGGGAGGCGGGCGAGCGGGTACCGGAGGATCAGTTTATGAGTCTAGCAGGGCTGATGCGCAAGTTCCGTGACAAGGCCGCGAGTGAGATGGGAAGAAATGCCTCCAGCATCGGAGGTGGATTGCTGATTAATGGCAGTACAGAAACCATGGCGACCTGTGGCAGCGAAACGACTACTGTGCTTCAGGAAGCCATGCTGCTTCAGCCTATGGGTGCAGGTGATGCCCAGTTCTTGGATAGCATATTTCGGGATTTCGGTCACAGCTGGTCGGTTTAGGCAAAATCACAACGGCGCCTCCCAACGGGCCATATGTCCGGATTCCGTCTCTAGAGCTTAGGTAATGTGTGTCCTGGCTGAAAATAACACCGTAGGGGTGGCACAGTGCGGGACCGGACCGTCCGAGCCCGACGATACAGGGGTCATAGGAGTCGCCTGGAGTCTGACCACCAAAGGCTGGACTTGGATAGTGCTATAACACATCTCAATCTTCTTGGTACTCTGCTGGGTCAGTGTTTCCCAAGTCCGCTTTCCTTGTTTTTTCCCGGTAAACCAACCAGGATCGATACCTAAGTCACATGTCTGATCATGCTCCTTCAACTGCACCGTCAGCAAAGATGGCCCCTTCCATTTCAACATTAGCGAACACGACTGCAGATCTAGACATAGCCTCCAATGAAGACAAAGACAATCTCTCCGCCAACGCACCCTCGTCGCACGATACGAGAATGGATTCACAAAGCAGAACGGTATCAAAGCCTACGGCGGCATCAAGCCAGCTTACGCCCTCAACAGAAAATCCAATGACACCTCAGCAACCCGACATGTCAGGGATCAAGCGCACTATGATCATTCTCCCAGCGACGCTAGTATACTTTCTCGTGATGCTCGATAGCTCAATCATCTCCACAGCCATTCCCCAGATTACGGACGAGTTCAACTCGCTTCTTGACGTGGGATGGTACGGAAGTGCATACCAACTCGCCAGCTCCGCGTTTGTCCCGTTGGCTGGAAAGATATACATCTTCTTTCCCATCAAGGTTGGATGAACCCCAACCGTTGCCTCGATGGCTTTGGTAGAGTACTAATTGCGTTGCGTGTTCTGTTGCAGTGGTCCTTCATCGTCTTCTTCACGGTATTTGAGCTTGGCTCCGCCTTGTGCGGTGCAGCGCAATCATCGCCTATGCTCATTGTTGGACGAGCCATAGCAGGCTTGGGTGCCTCGGGTCTCATGAATGGAATACTTACTATCCTGGCGGCAATCCTACCGCCACACAAGCTGCCACGAGTTATGGGCCTCAACGTCGCTCTTGGGCAGGTCGGCTTGGCATGCGGCCCGCTCATCGGGGGCGCTCTGACTGAATACGCTACCTGGCGCTGGTGTAAGTTTTACTCGTAGGTGTGATAGAAAAGGCAACGATGGCTCTGACGGGAGACAAACTGTTCAGGCTTCTATATCAACCTGCCGGTAGGGGCCCTCGTCGGGGCACTCCTCCTCAGCCTTCGCATCCCAGAAATCAACACCAAGCCGCCCGCGTACGAAGTTCTCCACACCGCCATGTCGAGCATGGATCTATTTGGCCTCGTTCTGCTCTGGCCATCCGCCATTATGTTCTTCCTCGCCCTGCAATGGGGCGGAAACCAGTACGCCTGGAATAGCGCTATGGTGATTGGACTTTTTGTTGGCGCGGCCATTACCTCTGGTCTCTTCTTAACGTGGGAGTACCACTATGGCGACAATGCACTCTTGCCTTTCTCCATGCTTCGCAACCGCGTCATCTACTCCGCGTCGGCAACCATGTTCTTCTTTATGGGGGTCATGCTCACAGCGTACTACTACCTACCTATCTATTTCCAGGCAGTCAAAGGCGACTCGCCGCTCATGAGCGGCGTGCACATCTTGCCGTCCATAATAAGCCAAGTCTTGGTGACGATGTCGACTGGAACACTGAGTAAGCCTATGCCTCCAATTGCCATATCTGCACACCAAACAGCTAAATACCCCAATAGTCCAAAGGGTGGGCTACTACCTCCCCAACGTCCTCACCGGCACGGCGCTGGCTTCAATCGCATACGGCCTGTACTCGACATTCAGTCCCTCTACGTCGGTCGGAAAGTGGATCGGCTACCAAATCATTGGCGGAGCTGGCAGCGGCGCCACATCGCCGGGAGTGAGTACTGTCGTGTTTCGTATTCAGTTTTCTCAGTTACTAACGCCTAGGTTTCAGTCGTACATTGCCATCCAAAACTCGGTCCCACGTGCGGCCATCCCCACGGCCATGGCCATCCTCATCCTCTGCCAAAATCTCGGCTCGGCCATTTTCCTCACCGTCGCCCAGTCCATCTTCAGCAACAGCCTGCAAAACCACCTCAGGACCCAGGCGCCGGGCGTTGACGTGCAGGCTGTCATACAAGGGGGAGCACGCATGCTGAGACCCTTGGTGCCTGCGCAGGAGTTGCCATCCGTGTTACAGGCGTACAGTCGGGCCATCGATGCAGTCATGTATCTGGGGGCTGGCCTGGGGGTTGCAGCATTTGGGTGTGCATGGGGGCTAGGGTTCAAGGATATCCGGAAGAAAGGGGAGGAGGGAAAGTGAGTCCAGGGGTTCGACGCGACGCTTCTAAAGTATAAGCAGCGAATTCCACTAGTTAGCTACTGGTATACGTAATTTGGGTAGAAGGAACCTAGCAGCATATTACCCATCAGTGTCACCAGGGTCTACTTGCTTTTTAGCCCTGAATTTTTTAGAACGAGCGGATAGCCAGGGGGGAAGGACTTGTGCTCAGTCCCACATCAGACTGTAAATATACGTTATCTTATTCGCTGATTTGATCGTTTTCAAGTACTTTGTATGCCAAAAGGAATCTTCTAGTTCCGAGGGACCCCCTGCTCGTACTAACAAACCTCAGGGGTGAAAACCAAGTACACACACGTATACGTGGTATACGGCTTACTGTGCTTCTACTCATCTTCCGTTTGCCGCTTACTAACTCCTTCCGTTTACGTTTAAGTTTAGCCCCCATCTCCTCCCGTATTCTTATCTTTACCTCCATCATATTATGTCTCTTCCTAAGCGGCTAGCGTATAGGGGCTCCTCTCCGCTAAGTCAAGCTAAGTTAAATACCTAACCCAAGTCTGAGGTACGCATGTTTGCATGTATTTGGACATCTACATGGTGTCGCATTTGCACGACTGCCTTGTTTCAAAAATCCGATAGTTGATGTAAATGTGGCGTTATCTTTAGGGATTTGGGATTTGGGGTTGGTGGATTGAATTGTATACACACGCACGGCATGAACGTATGCGCATGCTCGTAGTGTAACAGATATATAGAGGAACAGATGTAGTGGTGGTGAGATCGATTGTTCCCTTTCTGGGTGGAGTACTAATGAGAGAGAGAGAGCCAAACAGAGCGAGAACAAAGAAACACTAGAGGGACAAGAGTAGAATATGAAAATAATAAACTAGTTGTTGATGTACACACGAACATATTTGCAATTTCAATCAATGGTCTATGTTGCACAGGTAAAAGGTAACATAAAGGGCTCATAAGTAAAAAAATCAATTCAATTTAACCTACAAATAGCTACATGAGGCAGCAGCGTTCTGCACGCACGTGCGATGGCCAACTGCTCCAGTACCGGTTTTTGAACTTTATGCACCGCTAGCGACCTTTGCAAACAGCTTTGCTGCATATTCGTTATCCACCATGTCCTTGGCCCGTGCAGTAGCCTCATCCAGGTCCTCCTTCGGCAGGCCCAGCCTGCCGTTGTCAAGGCCACGCGAGGTCTCGTAATCGCCCCCGCCGTTGGGGAAGAAGAGGCGGACAAACGACGCCATAGCGGCACCCATGCGGGCACTCATGGGATCCAGGGCATTCTTCATGGCCGCAATGCCCTGATCGTATCGCTCCTTGCTCGGCACCTTTTCGATGGTCCAGTCGGCGTCCTTGTCACCGGTGACGCGTTTCCAGCTCTCGAACATGTCAAGCTGGCTGACGAGGAAGCTCGAGACGACCAGGGGCTTGTTCTTCCAGTCGGCAAGCGTGGGGATCTTGTCGTTCTCGTCGTCCGGTAGCACCTTCAGGCTTGCGAGGGCCGCCACGGCGCGCCCGCACTGGTCCCACGTGGTCAAGTTGACCTTTGTGGTGCCGTCGTCGTATAGCGTGAGCTTCTTGTTGGCAAAGTCGAAGCCAAACCATATAGGACCCATGGCGAGGCTGTACTCGTACCACAGGCTGCATATCAGGTAGGTCCACGAGCAGCCGGCAGCCTCGATGGCGCCCGTGATGCCCTTGACGTCGGCATTCAGCGGGTTTTCACGGTTGAGCGCCTCGTTGGTGTCGTCGATGCCAAAGATGTTGGGCATAATGTGCGTCACGCCGGCTTTGGCTGCGGCCTGCACGATCTTGGCGTGCGTGTCGGGGGGAGCGGTGGCCGATAGGGTGATGATCAGCAGCTGCTGGCCCTGCAGGGCCGATACGACGCTCTCCTCGTCGTTGTAGTCCATGGCGACGGGCTTGAGGCCTGGCGGTACCTTGTTCTTGCTGCCCTGGCGGGTCAGGGCTGTGACCGTGTGCTTCCCCGTGCTGACCAGCGCTTGGGCAAGGGAGGCCCCAATCTGGCCGCTAGCCTGGGGGTGATCTGCATCAGTATTGTATCTAGAGTCGGAGTGGCGCAGCGGGAGGAAGTTTGGGATAAAAGCTTACTCCGACAATGGCAACGCGCTCAATGCGGTTAGTGAAGCCTGTAGGCTGGTCTTTGGCGTACTGGGTAGGTGCCATGGCAAGTTTTCGGAGGATGGATTTTTCTGGAGGAGTTCCGTGGAGGTGCCTCTTGGAGGCGTTTTCTTGTAGGTGGTTCTTGCGGCAAATATAGTGAAATCGGTCCGCGGTGGTGCCGCCACATTCACTTATCAAGAGATGATCAACTAAGGGCGGTTCCCCGGGAGCGGAGCGCGGTAGGAACCGGACGCCGCGGACGTCCGCTCGTGCATTCCCTCCCTGGGCGTAGACAGTAGAATATCTACATACCTATAGGTACATAGACAGTATGTAGACGCGTGGCTTGACGTTTCCTGTCCCCCACCTACAGTACTAAAGACGCTCCGCGCCGTTAAGCTACCGAGGTAAGCTTAAGCTAACTAAGCTAAGCCAAGCTTTAAGCTAAAATGTCTTCGCTAACCTTAACCTCACCCTTAAGCCCCTTCTCCCGCAGCAATCCGAAATACGGGATCCTGCTGCGTTCTAGCTCTCTATTTCGTAAATGCCTCACATGAAGTAACAGGATAGATGATACCCTAGCGCGTATATTCTCCACTTGCGCAAGTTGCGCTTGACCCCTATCCCTATACTATGGACTGACAGAAGTGACAGATCACACCCCCTTGTCCTACAGGGGACTTGGTTAGGCTTTCGTGTAAGAGCATTGACAATGTTTGGTATGCAAAGAACCAATCGTACACCCTTGATCACTCCCAGTTTCAGCAGGGGGTCTATCACTTCTGTCAGTCGATAGTCGTCTCGGTGTTGTAGTCTCGTGTTTTAACTTTTGGAGGAATCGCACGTCTACTTGTAGACCCGCATGCTTCAATCAATTATATTGTTCTCTATTCTTATCGGTTCCCATAGCAAAGACAATAGAGTTTATACAACGCTTATCTGGTACGATGCTATGTGTCAAAAGGCTTCGACTGCATGCGTCGCGGGACTAATTTCAACATTCCTCCTTGATCCAATAGTACCACGCATGTGCCATGTCCCAAACTCATCGACAGCAGCCTGGTCTTGCCTGCGAGGACTGTCGCCGCCGCAAAGCTAGATGTGATCGTGTGCGTCCTACGTGCGGCTTGTGCATGGAAAGCGCCATCACATGTTGTTACGTGGACAAGCGACCCCCACGCGGCCCTCGAAAGGGCCAAATTACGGCCTTGAGGAATCTCATTGGTATGTCGCATCACCTCCAGAATGAAAGCACGTTGGACATGCCATTCTTCTGGATTCCTTTTCCAGTATACCGGAATGAAAGCACGTCTAACATGTTGCAGCCGATCTCGAACAACGCCTTAGTGAACGTACGGGGGCACAGGACCTCAGTCATAGAGTTGGCGAACTCGACGATGCACAAAAGCAAAGAGTAACAGTGGATTCTTTCCTTGCTCTCGACTCAGATACAACCATGTTCGAAACAACACCCATGACGCTCGCAATGGAATTCCATCCCACTGGTACCCTACCTGAGAGCCCTGCATGTCCAGCTCCCAGTCTTAGCTCGAGCATAGGCAGTGCATCCTTACCCAACCTGTCACTGGAGACCTCGCCTTTCTCCAGCGCCATGTCTCTGGCTACCGACATGAATGCGATAGCTGCCATCAGCACCCATCCCAATGATTTGATCATGAATCAAACCTTCACGGGCACTTGGTTCGAAAATGACACCATCGTGACCCCTTCGACATCTCCAACCGACATGTCCCTCTTGGATCCCACGTTCATCTCTTGCATGGGTGTACCTGTTCTTTCAGAGTTGATGAAAGCAGATCTGTACGTCTTATTTTATCCCATCTTCCATTTTTCCATCCTCCATGAGTTCGTCGTCTGATCCCATCACGTCAATCCCCCCTCACGTGATATTCCTTGGGGTCTCAACGGTTTCGACAATGTGCTAAGTCGCTGCCATCTAGGGACGAATTGTACTTCGAAAGGGTCCACCAGGTGTCGCCAAATATTCACCGACAGAAATACTTTGCATGGGCGAAGCGAAAACAGCTCACCATCGGGCAGTCAGCTTTACAATATGCCATGTGGGCGGTTGCGGCTGCTGTCTCGGCTCAGCTCCAACCATTATCCAGCATGCTTTACGCCGAAGCTCGACGAAGACTGGACAAAATGGACAATGCTTGGTCCAGCAACGACACGAATACAGGCATCGAGCACATTCAAGCTTGGTTGCTCGTCGCCCACTGGGAACTTCTTTGCAACCACGAAAATCAAGCCATGATGACCGCTGGCCGAGCCATTCACATGGTGCAGCTTGCGCGGTTACACGACATTGATTCACGGAGCAGCGTGTTCTCGCCACATTCTGAGTGTTCGGTGGCCGAGCAATCTTTTGTCGATTCCGAGGAAAGGAGACGAACTTTCTGGCTGGCCTTCTGTTTTGATCGATTCTGCCTGATGCACAACGACTGTCCACCTTGTCTGCAGGAACAATTGGTGAGTCATCCAACTCAGCCTCCGCCCCAATTCTTCACCTTTGAGATGGGGTGGAAGCGGGAAACTAGAAATGCAATGCGCTAATCATCCACACAGCTACATACTCGCCTCCCAGCACCGGAAGCCAATTTTCAAAACGGGCAACCTGTGCAGACAGAGTTCCTGTCAGATGCACTCGCACAAGCCAGTCAGAGTAACCTCCCTCCGTTTGCCACGTGCATTGTCCTCAAAAGTCTGCTCAGCCAGTGTATATCACATCGGCACCTTGCCATGTCTGAAGCTGCCTCTTCCGGAAATGACCCGCGTAAAGTCTGGAGCAAGTATGCGTGGCTCGCATTGGCGGTCGAGAAGAGAAAGGAGGCTTCATCGCCAAGATCACCCATCGCCAACGAAGTCTCCGACGACCCCATGGCACACTATACATCGGCACTGGCCGCGTGCCTAGCTACCACTGTATACCAGTCTATGGCGCAGTCTGCAAGCTGGTCCGACATGGAAAATGCAAGTGATGTTCCGCCTTACATGGAACAGACCGTACAGGCAGTGCAAGAACTAATTAACTTCATCGAGGCAACACCTCGGTCTGTTAGTCGCTTCAAGATGCATCCCTTTCTTCCTGCCATCTTGTACCGCGCTATAATGTTTCTGGTTGACATTTCACAGTCCCCAGGATCGTCGGCGTGCGTGGATAGTAGTCGGGCGGAAGGGATTGGCATCTTGGTTGGAATTTTGAGGGATTTGGAGCCAGTGAACAATCTTTCGCGCAATGTTTTAAGCAAAATAGAAAGTAACGAGTTATGCGCCAAGATTCTGGGGAGGATGCACCATTAATGCATAGCTTTTGTTTGTAACATGTGAAGATGGGCTGTAGAGATGCTGCATATATAGATTATACCTCTGTTATTCATACTATAGTTGAACTTTCGTAGCGATAGACGGCTAGTAAGTAGACATTTAACTGAAATCTTATAAAAAGTATATATTTCTAAAATAGCGCAAAATCTCTTCTATATAAAAGATCAAAACATGGCGAGCTAAGCTATAACGTCGCAAATGAAATTTTGCATAGTAGACTCACAGTACTAGAGTAATGTGCACTCGAAAGCATTAATCTTACGAGCACACACAACGTAGGTTGAATATTGCGGGGATTCGGGTAGAGAACATTATCATAGATCCTTCCCCATTACTTATAGAGAAGTCGATCAGTGACGTGAAAATAGACTCTTGCAATCAAAAAATACCGAACTCACTCTATTAATCCACATTCAAAGAGATTTAATAGAAGTTAATATCTGCAGCAAACGCATTGACGCAGCGGCAAAGATGTACAGTTATTTACTAGGTACGGTAATTAGGACGACTTCAAAGCGTGTTTTTTGTGAATAAGAGGTAGTCCCCGAACTAGTTAACGACAACGATAAAATTGTATCTACTACCTAGAACAAAATATATACAAACTCTAAGACTAAACAACCTACTTATTTACAATCTAATCCCACGTAAAATTCCTTGTAGCAGTCTTCACATTATATTTTACACTCCTTCAAAAAAGCATAACACGAATCCGCAATACAAGAACGCCAAATGCGAAAAAAATCAAGGGTGCAAATATCCCATGGCCTTCCACCGCGCAACATATTTCCTCGCCACTGCCGGTTCGACGATGCCCATTCCCTCCATGGCCTTGGAGTCCTTGCTCGCTTTCTCCGTATCCAATATCAACCCACCACACGACATGCGCTGGAAGTTATCGTCGAGGAAGTCGATGAGTCTGGCAGCGGGGTTGTCCGTCTCCGCCGGCAGCGGCGACCTCCTGACGAGATCGACCCAGTCGCCAAAGGGTATGATGCGATCTGCAGGAATGCCCAACGCATCCGCAAGCACGGGGTTCATCTGAGCCCAGGGCTGGCCGAGGGGATTGTCAATGTGATACACGGGCTGTGCGTGGGGGACGTCGTGGAGGACATCGACGCGGCACAGATCGCGCATGACGGCCGCGGCGTCATTGACGGGCACCCACTGCAGGATGCCGTCGAGGGCGGGCCACGCACGAAGCGTCTGCGCCGACTTGACTAGGAAGGCAAAGTGCTCGACGGGGTTCCAGAAGCCGCTGGTACGGGAGCCGGCAATCTGGCCGGGGCGGACGACGGTGGGGTGGAAGCGCTGCGGGTGCTTGTGGAGGGTCTCGTCAAGCATGCGTTCACATACCCATTTTGCTTCGCAGTAGCCGATGGGGAGCGTCGCTGAGAAAGGGACGCGGTCTTCGGGTATGCGTGCTTTGCCGGCGTTGCCCACGACGCCGATGGAGGAGACGAGCTGGAAGTTGACACGGAAGCCCAGTTCGCTGGCCCGGTGGTTGGCAATGTCGCCGGCGAGGTCCAGGAGGTTGCGCAGCGATTGGAATTGTGGTTCGAATGCCTTCATGGGGCGTGTGCCGCTCATGGGCCAGGCGTTGTGGACAATGTGCGTGACATTTTGGACCAGCCATGTGTACTCGTCCGATGGCAAGCCTAGATCGTGCTTGGATGTGTCAGTGTCGAGTATCCGGAGCTTCCTCTGCGCATCACTGGTTAGTTGGATGTCACGGGATGTAAAAGCTTTGCCCTGACGTTCCTGCACCGACGTGTTGGATTTGCGGTTGATGCAGACAACACCCTTGACGGCCTCATGCTCGGCAAATGCAGCGACTGCGTGCGATCCAAGGCTCCCAGTAGCGCCAGTGACGAGGACCACGGCATCCTTGCCATCCTGTAGAGAGGGTTTGGAGCTGGTACTAGCCGCAGGGGATGGGGAAGCAAACCCCTTCACATGCTTCGATAGAAATGCATTCGCTTCCGCTTCTCGAGCTGCTACATCGCGGTCTTCAGGACCAGCCTTGACCTCCGGCAGCGGTTTTGGCAAACGTTCCGACTGTGTCCCAGATGCCAACGCAATCATGACTTTCTGGTACCTGTTCTCAGGTAGACTCCCATCGGTCCAGTCGACGTGGCCGAATCCTGAAGCGTGCAGCTCCCTTTCCCAGTGTTCGGCCGGGACAATGGCATGTTTGCGGCCGTCGTCAAATAGCCACCATCCCTCAAGAAGGCCGAAGATGATGTCGATGAAGGGCGAACTTTCCGTCATCTCCAAGATCATCAAAAACCCATCAGGCCGAAGGGCTTTGCGGACGTTGGTCAGAGATGTGACCAGATTGTGTGTTGCATGCACGGCGTTGCTGGAAACCACCAGATGCTGGCCCTGAAGCTCCTCAACCGGAGTTTTCTCAATGTCGTGGACCGCGAATCGCATAAAGGGATAGTCATTGCCGAATTTACGTCTGGCGTTCGCCACCATGGAAGGAGACAAGTCTGTGAACGTGTACTCGACTGGGAAGCCCAGCGATGCTAGCATCGGCGCGAGGACGTACGTGGTACCCCCTGTTCCAGCACCCATTTCGAGAACCTTGAGCGGCCCTTGGTCTCTTGGCAATGTTGACACCAGCCTTTCAATGGTGTCTCGCATCTGGCTGTATTGCATGCGATTGAAGGAATGGTTGATGTACAAGTCTTGCACGAGGTCGCGCCCTTCCAGAGTGCCGAATATGACCCGTATGCCATCCGTTTTGCCGGTCAAGACGTCAGCCAGTCGCTGTCCAGCATAGTAGGTAAGCCTGTTCGCGACCTGAAATTCGGGGAACGTTTGCATCAGTTCCGCAAAGATAGCGTCGCTGGTCTTTCGCGGTACAGGAATGTGGGTGCGCGTGATTTGGCCGCTGAAGACGTCGATATCGATTAGGCGAGTATCCGACTCCAGGAAGTCGTAAACAAATTTCATCAAGCGTCCATGCTGTGGCTGGAAGGGGACGTGCTCAAGCACTTGTCCAGGCTGGCTTTCTCGAAGGCGGCAGCCGAGCTTTTCGAACTGTTCCACGACAAGGGCAGTGGAAAGCTTATTTGATCCTGCGAGAACAAGCTTATGGATTCGGTCCAGCTTGAAGTTCTTGATCTCCTCATCCGTGAGCATCTTGACGGCTCCAAAAGCTTTCAGGATGCCAGAACTGGAAAGACTCAGGTTAGTATGAGCTGGTGGGGCCGTGGCAGGGGCAGGGGAGGCTTTGGCCACTGGAGCCTGTACAGGCTTGACATTGGGAACGCCTGGTGTCGTTGCTCGAGTTACGTCCGACAATCCTTCCGACGAAGAAGAATCGTCATCATCGCTTTGCTCAGTAGAGGGGGAACTGTCTTCACCATCGGTTCCGTAGAGAGCATGATTGAGACAAGCGACAAACTTACGCAGCGTAGTGGCTTCCATGAGCTCCGTCTGATCTAAGGAGCATTTGAAGACGCTCTCCACTTCGCATGCAACTTCCATGCCCATCAAAGAGTCTATGCCAACATCAGCCATTTCTGTGTCCAGTTTAATCTCTTCTGGCTCCACACCAGAGATCTCCGCCACCAGCTTTCGGAGATCGTTGGTTACGTCCGGGCGACTCGGTTTGGCAGGGCTCTTCTTTGCAACTGGCGCCTCTGTACCAGCGTTATTGAGAACTTGAGGCTGTTGCGGTGTTGGCTTGAAAATCGGGGCGGTGCTCTTTGGAAGGGAAGCTTGTCCTTGCAAGGGCTTAGTCTTCAACACTGACTCGTCTGTAGTTAGTCTCAACAGCATCTTGCTCATGGAGGCTTTTGCGACTCTTGCGAAAGTGATGCCGATCATCACCTCTGTCAGCATTCCATTGGTAGCGTCGAAGACGAAAACATCGCTGGTATACACCTTTTCCGCTTGACGGTGGTAGCGTGCCAGGACGTGCCATGAGTCTGGCAGTTCGTGCTTAGCTACCCTCGCAAGTCGTGGAGAACGAATCGACATCTCGCAGCCGGTGGCGATGAACATATCCGTCACGGGCTTGTCCGTCATGCAATTGATATAGAGGCCACCAACCTGACTGAATGAATCGGAAAGAGGAACATCTAGCCAAGTCTCGCCACGATGCTTCATCTGCACGCGACCGGCGCATTCGCCAACACGACCGACAACGCGCCGAACTCCTTGGTAGAGCTTTCCGTAATCAACAACGTCAGAAAAGGCTCGGTAGACGTTGCGGCCTTGTAGAATGTCAACCTCGTCGTCGTCATCAGACCTGTTCAGCACCGACATGCACTGTGCATGTGTGACAAGCCGCTCGAATCTGCCAAACTCGCTCTGGTAGCCAGCGTCATCGGGTGATTGTATGTGAAGCTTAGCTTCGACGTGAAGCTCCTGATTACCACCGCTGGGGACTGAGAAAATCTTCCAACCCCAAAGGAGATTGTTGCCATCCAGTGAGTCAAATTCAATGAAAACAGAGCGTGTTGGGTCCACGCAGAGCGGCGAGTGGTTGTTCATGTCCAGAACTACAGGTTGCATAGCCGATGACGCCCAGTCTGGTTGTATGCTGAACAGCGCTTCGATGGCCATATCGACCTGCAAGGTAGCCGGGCAAATGGGGGCCGTCTGTGCGATAAGGTGGCCCGAAATGAAGCTCTTGTACTTGTCAGAGCCAGTATTGATGCGGAATCGAGGTATTGCTTTGTCACCTCGCTGCTCATAGCCGAGGAAGGACCACAACCCGAGGTATTTTTCATCGACTGGCAAACTGCCTTGCGAAACGGAAAGCTTATTAGTTGCTGGCAGGGCGGCCGCGGCATCAGACACTGCTTGCAAGGGAGATTTGAGCTCCATCCAGTGCTTGACCTTGTCGAATTGATAAGGTGGAAGGAGCAAGGTTGCATACTCTGCGGTCTGTCTGCTGTGATGCGCCCAGAAGTTGACAGGTAAGCCTTGCTTCCATAGGGAAACTGTTGCGTCGGTCAGACCATCTACACCCTTCTCTGTGTTGGTAAGGCTGAGTGCTTGGAAGTAATGTGCATCTGGTTGAACCTCGCCAGCAAGTGCTCTGCTTGCCATAATAGTGATTGTAGACGCCGACCCTGCTTCAAGCCAAATGGCTGAGGGGTGATCCTCAGCAATTCTCCGCACTGCGTGGTTGAAGTAAACTGGTTTCCTCATGTGTTCGGCCGCGAAAGACGAGGTGATCCGAGACCCAGCCGGCGCCCTAGTTTTGGTGGCTCGTTCCAGCGGGATCACAGGATCGCAGAAGGTAACAGTCTTGCCAACTTCTTCCAGCCTATCCATGAGTGGCTCCACCAAAGAGGAGTGAAACGAATTGGTAACATTCAGTCGTTTGCTTCTCAAGGACCCAAACTGAGGAATCATCTCGGCAACGATATCGATTGCCTGGGAGGATCCAGCCAAAGTAAAACTACGCGGGCCATTGTAACACGCGATGCTTGCAGGGAATTCGCCTTCATATTTCTCATTAGCCTGATGCAGCAGTTTGGAAACAGTTTCTTCGTCAGCTTCCACCGCCATCATAGCTCCAGGGTCGGGCCCCCAAGCATCGCGAATCACCTTTGCCCGACCAGCCACCAACTTTATGGTGTCGCGGAAGCTCAGTGCGCCGGAAACACACAGTGCGGTGATCTCACCAAAGCTGTGTCCTACTACAGAGGCGACCCTACCTCCTAGGCCGCTATCGATCCAGCATTTTGCACAGGCATACTGCATAGCGAAAAGCATAGTTTGGAGTTTGACAGCATCAGCTACCGGGGATCTGGAGAAGATGTCCGGATACAAGGTACCCAGGCCGAGCGATTGCATTGCAGTGTCACATTGATCCAAGTAATGGCGCAAGAGAGCTACAGACTCATATAGCTTGCGGTCTAATCCAACGAAGGTCGACACCTGTCCTCCAAAGCACAGGACTACAGGACGCTCAGACTTGACGGAAACTATAGCTGCATCTGGTTTGCTCAGCTTCTCTTCCAGCTCAGATATGGACCTGCAAGAAAACATTAAGCCTTGAGGCAACGATCGATTAGATTGCCGGTTGATGTTAAACGACCAATCTGCTAAAGACAGCCCGCTCTTCTCTCGAGATTTCAAGTAAGGGATAAGCTTGGAGGCATATGCATTGATGTTACGCGTATCGAAACCAGTAATCCAGAATGGGAATGATGCATTGCTGAGCTCCTGGCTCCGTATGAAAGACGAGGTAAGACCGACACTGCTGTGAGGCGATTGTGTGACAATCATGGACGCGTTGGATCCCGAAGCCCCATAATTGCTGATGAGAGCTACTTTATATTCTTCATCCCAGCTTCGGAGCGAAGTAGAGACTTCCATCATATCGGTTGGTGATGTCTTCACATAGGAACTCATCTGCGAAAAGCTAGCCTGGGGAGGGATGTAACCTTCCTGCATCATCATAATGAGTTTAATCAAGGAGATGACACCTGATGCTCCTTCGCTGTGCCCTACATGACCCTTCACGGAACCGAGAACAAGTGGCTTCGAGCGAACTTGCGTTCCACCTAGGGCTTTCAAAACGCTTTCGTACTCAGCGGGATCGCCGACAGGTGTTCCAGTACCGTGAGCTTCAACCACGGAGACGTCACGAGGACTGAGATTTGCTTTCTTGATAACGTCTGTAAACAGCTGGGATAGAGAAGGCGAGTTGGGCACAAACAGCGGTGTGCAATTTTGATTTTGATAAACTGCAGTAGAAGGAATACAGCCGAGGATTCGATTACCGTCAGCTATGGCATCAGACATTTTCTTGAGAAAAACGCACGCAATGCCCTCAGCCCGGCAGTACCCATCAGCTGCCTGATCAAAAGGCTTGCATTGGCCAGTAGGACTCAAGAAACTCGCACCAGCGAGGTTTTGGAACCACAGGAAGTTTGTAATGGTTGAAACACCACCCGCTAGTGCTGCCGTGCAATCGCCAGATAGCAGATTCTGGCATGCAGTGTGAATAGCGACAGCCGAGGCGGAGCAAGCCGTATCAAAAGTCATAGATGGACCGCTCCACCCGAAGTAATGAGATACCTTGCCTGGAATAAAGCTTTTCAGATTGCCGGTGGCCGTGAAAGCGTTTGCTGTGTGGCAGGCTGCGTGGTGCTCGTAATCACCGGCACAGGCGCCAAGGTAAACACCGACATGCTTCTTGTCGCGACCTGAAGAACTCGGCGTCGTTTCCGTGAAATAGCCCGACTGCTCGACAGCTTGGTAGGATGCTTGCAGGAAGAGCCTTTGTTGTGGATCCATGGTCAGTGACTCGCGAGGGCTGCGTTTGAAGAACTTGTGATCGAAGGCGTCCACGTCGCGGATGAAGTTGCCATACCATTTCCGCTTCGGGTCCTTGTCGCCTTCTCGAAACAAAGTGTCCATCATCAACCGCTCGGATGTTATCTCCTCGTGTTGCGACTGTCCTGTGCGAAGCATTTGCGAGAACTCATCAACGTCGTCTGCACCTGCCACCTTTATGGACATGCCTACGATTGCGATAGTGTCCTTGCCTCCTTGCAGGTGCTGAAACTGTTGTTGATGTATAGAGTGCGCTTCTGGATCGAGCACACTCGGGAGGTTTTGTGGCACCTCTTCGTCCAGGTCGGCGAATTGCATCAACCTTGGCCCGAGTTTGCGCAAGAGCGTGGGCGGCACGAATCGATCTGGACCAAACGACACATAGATGGCATCGTGGTCACTGCGGTTGCCCTGAACTGCGGCAAAAGTGTCGTACCACTTGCTTTGTTGCACAAGAATGGCCCGGAGAGCAATAGCAGTCAAGCTTCCAGCATCGCTTTGGATAGAGTTACCAGATGTTGCACTGTTTGTGTAGGTCGGTAGCGCCAAGTTGGAAGCATCTGGAAATCTGAGGGAGGGAGTGGCTTCACAAAAGTCGATCAAGGTGTTTGTCAGCCCCAGGAAACTCTCGCTTGGGCTGTGAAAATGGCCGCGCAATCCAACCTGGGCAGCAGTGATGCCGGCATCCTTCGCAGCGGCAAGGAATGAAGGCGCAGTCCGTTGTGAGGTTGTGATGGTGGCTCGAGCTTCGTCGTAGATTACTGATGTGTAGGCATTGGGAAAAAGCCCGTCAATTATTCGCTGCAACTGCTGTCCTTGCTGGGCATTGCGCCATGCAGTGGCATACGACGCAGACTTCCCGTGGCCCAATTCGTTGTTCCAAACTTCCTGAGCATCAACGAGAGCACCCGTAAGCATGGCCAGCCTCACAGCAACCGCGCCGTACTGCTTGAACTCGTCATGATTCTTAGCGCTAGCTACGGCAAAAGCGCTCAAAAGGCCTATGCAGAAACCGAGTGTCTGCACCTGAGCGGTACCTTCGTCTCCCTGTCTCGCTAGCAAATCAGCCTGGAGGTCAGACTCTGCGCCATCGCCGTGAAGTTGATGATTGAGCTCAAGGTAACGCCAGTATTGCGAGAGTTGGGTCAAAACCACCAGTGGCGTGAGTATGAGGTTGGGGAGGTATTCCTGCTCTTCTAGTTGGGCATTCTCAACGCCCGCTCTCCGGAGCCAGGAGTCAAGGTTATTGAGATGTTTCCTGCCGTCTATGGCGTTTTTAAGTTCAGGGATCTTCTCGACCAACAGGTCCCAAAATTGTGGCAACTGGGCAACCGTGTCGAAAATCCAATGCTGCCCAGCAGCGCCAGAAAGACTCTGTCGAAGTTTGTCGAATTGACTATTGAAAGACAATGCTTGAGGACCGAACAATAGAACGGTTGAATCCCGATGACCTTGTCGACGGTCCTGTATGCTTCCCATATCTGTGGTCAAGGGTGGTAAATTTAGATAATTGTACAGAATTGCGTCGTTGAGACCCTGGTAGGTTCGTCTTCGAACGTGGGCGGCCGCTAGAGGTAACTACTCGTTCTTAATGCAATTGAACTGCATCAACAACAAGCATCAATTGATTTTTGCTGCAGCCCTATGAACGCCAAAAGTCCGCCCCATCAGCAGACACCACGAGCTGCCAACATTAGTCTCAAAATGTGGACTAGGGCTACTGCAGCTCACATCCTGGCCGGCTCGTAACGTACTTCATGGTGGGCATTCATTGGAAGTGGCAATCCATATAAAAGAATGTCCGGCGGCGCTCAAGTAACTCCGGCCGCTGCACGCATCGTTTTCGAAACTCAGCCCTCTCGCATGAGAATGCACGTCTCGTGAGAATATTCTGCATCTTAAGCCACTGGGTCTGAGTGCTGTCGCCTTGCGCTTGGTTTTCTGTGATGGGTCAAGAAAGGTGAAGGGAGAGGATGATGAAATTGTTGGGTGCCTGAGGCCTTCATGGCTACCTCATACCGGCGCCAAGGCCATCACGTGACATCAATTCACCAGCTGTCGTGTTTTCCCGCATTGCTGTGCTTTTAGTACTTATCACTTCCATAATACTATTGTTCTCTATCTATGTGACACAATAAAAAATTGGGGGTGGACATAATTTTTTAAAAACCACCTATAAAATGTGCATTGAGCGTTGCCATCAATTTCAAATATCGATTAGCACAGGATCGCCTAGATAAGTACTTTTGAACGGAAGACGTAAATCACTCCACTATCCAACATGAATCTTCTACCGATAATATGGATAATGTCGCTATGTTTGTGTGGCAGCTGGCAACAGGGGCTACCATTATGTGTACATTAATTGATGTATGTATGTTTTGTTTACTAGTGTTCTACCAAGTCTCTATATGTATAAGCCTAGAGAAGTATTTTGTAGTCTGCACGATTGAAGAGCTCGAGTCATTAATGAGCCTTTTATTCATGTTTTTTTTTTTTTTTTTTTTTTTTTTTCAATGCAAAGACAGCACGTACATCTTGGATCGCTTAGAGCTACATACCCAGCTACCTAGGGGTTGCGGAGAAACAGAAAATGCTTCCACAAGAAAGCAAAAAAAAAAAGAGAGGGACAGAGTCCTTACACAAAAGCCCAAGTCTCCAACGCTCAATAAGAAAAAAAGATAGAAAAGCAAACATCATTTCAGATAGTAAGCCACCTAGTAGCCGGCACTACAACAAGCACTCCGCCTATTCCGTCTCCAAGTGCAGTCCCAACCCCTCAGCCAACGCCTCCTTGATCCTTCGCAAAATATCTTTCGGCACGTCCTCGTCGTAGTACCCTTCGTTGTAGCTAATAGACACCTGCAACCGTCCCCGGAACGTGCCCACATACGTAACCATCTGCCTCGTCATCATCTCGATGCCGAAATGGTAGTCGCGAACGCGGACAAGAGGTGTCCCCTCGGTGCCCTGCCCATATTCGCCTGCGACGTATTTGTCTATGATGCCGAGACTGCTGATGGTGATGTTGCTCGGGGGTAGTGCAGGCGTACTCGGTGGTTGGGTAGCAGTAGTAGTAGTCGCATTCACGCCCTCCCTCTCCTTCTGGTTCACGGGGGTAGCGTCGCTATTGAAGCGGTAAACGGCGCGCAGACTCTGCAGGATGCGGTCGTCGGCATACGTCTCCTGGAAGTGCTTGTGCAGCGCCTGCGCCGACTCGAGGAAGCTGGCGCCGCGGCGCACACGGCACCCCGTGCCGGCGACGTACGTCTGCGTGGCGTGGGCACGCGTGTGGTATGGCGGTTGGAGCTTCGGGCGCACGTTGACTGACGTAGCGAAGGTGAAGTCGTGCTTCTCTCGCCTGGGTTCACGCTTATCGATGTCTGCGAGGCCGAAGACGGCCTGGCCGAGCGCCGACATGGTGGCCGTAGTGATGGTAATGTCGTGCGCTTTGCAGGCGGCGATGAGGGCCGCGGTGGTGGCTGGGTTGAAGACCATGGTGGCCCGGACGGAGTTGCCCGGCGGACTGCTGGCATCGCCTTTGTAAGGAAGACGGTCATTAGGGAACGAGTTCTCGCGGAAGCGGGCTACGTGGGCGCGGGCAAAGGCTTCTTGCTCCGGGGAGCACGAGTGCGTGGACCCGTACGCGTCCTCGAGCGCAAGGGAGATTGAGTCTACGGTTTGCGGTACGGGCTGGACTTGGTCGGGGTTGGCGATGAGGGCCAGAAGGCGGTCGACTATCCAGTTGGTACCCAGGGCGTCGATGCGCCAGTGTGAGCAAGAGAATACTACTTCGGAGGTCGAAGGCAGCCAGTGGACGGTGGGGAGCTCGCCTGGCTCGCGTGCAATGATTTCGTTAGATGTTTTCCCGGGGGGCTCGACGAAGAAGGTCTTGCGGAGCCAGTCTTGTTCACCTTGGGCGTCGAGCACTTTGTATATCCGGTGCGAGGGCCCGTCGGCGACAACGCCCAGCGTGGGGAGTTCAGTTCGCAGGAGCTTCCAGGCTTCCTTTACGCTCGCGGCGGCATCGCGCTTGAAGTCGGGACCAAACTCCAGCGAGCACACGCAGTGAACGCGGTAGTGCTCCTTTTTGAACCCCGCAAAGAGCGCCCCGACGCGATGGTAGATTTGCTCGGACCCGCCGAATTTGGTCCTGTAGACGCCCGTGTCAATCTCTTGCCAAGTCATGGTTAGGTTCCAGTAGTTGGTGCAAATAGCTGCCAGCAGAGTGGGGTTATGCAGCCACAGGAGAGCTCTTTGAAAATATAACTATTACATTTTTTGAAGACGGCGGGACGGGAGTGACGGTATCAAGATCGCGTACTCTGTATTAGGAGGGATTCTATCCAAAACCGAAAAGCGGAAACGAGTGGGGCGATAAAAACTCCGAGTGCGCTGTCTGAGTCCGTGCTATACAGGAGCCGGAGTATTGAAACTGCGAGAAGTATCTTGCGAAGATAGATTATGATCATCGCCATGGAAACTATACTAAGGTAAAGGAGCTTAAAAAGAAGTTTCAATGGTTAGGTCGTCTTTATAACCTGGTGTGGTACATGAACCTTACCCTGTAACGGCGTGAGGAGTTTGCTACAGTCATTATTGGCGGCCATCTTTCATAATTCAAGGCGCGTAAGATTATCCAAAGTAACTTAACCCGCTAGAACTTAAGATTCTATTTATTTACACGGGCATTAAATGTTGTTGCACGTTTAGAGCTATTTTCGGCTCGTAATGTATATGGAAAGGGCTGATGAAGAAGTCCGAAATTTAAGCTTGATGGGCAGCATTAATTTAAACATGGAAAGAATGAGCTTACTCTGAAATTTGACATGAAAATAGCTTCAGAACTGCGCTAATGCTGATTGGTCAAAGTGGGCTGAGTACTATATAACTACAATAATCAACAGCTAGATGGCACAGTTGTTATGCCGCTCAAATCAGGAAAGAGTAGATTATCCAGGGCGACAAAAAGACGAAGAGGTGGTTTAGCAACGCACAATGAGAGGTGGATCAGCTGTGAGAGACAGAGTATGAAGGAAGGTGTTTTTTTGGGATGCTACCACCTTCCGTCGGGAGGCAGAGGGATCCTGATTCAGCATTTGATCACAAGCGGAAGAAGGAGTACATTTCGAATAAAAATTGGTGTTCTAACTTCTATGAGCAGGAAGTATATATCTACTTGCTTGCTTCATGACGAAGAGACAGGTTGCGATGAGGTTATTGCGTACTGGCTGTCTCGCTATGCCTGCTAGTCAACGTGGATTGTCACCACCAAACCACTACGAAACCACAAAATACGAGCATTTGAAATTGCGCGATTAGCTACCCGATGTCCACGAAATCGCTCTCACGGCGAGCATTAAAAATTATGATGTGTGGCAAAATTTATGTGCAAGTGAAGTTGACCTAAAACCGTATCTTTGACCCTGACCCCCCATTCCATCAAGTCGAAAACCACAAATCCATGTTCTCGGTTCCCCCATTTCGTTCCGCCACGTTCTTGGCTGTTTTTGGTCGGATCGGTCCTTATGTAAGCATTTGGTCTGGTCTGGTCTGAGAATTTGAGGGTACAGACCAGACCCGACCAGATCAGACCATCCCGATCAACGATTGCCCATCTTGGACGCCACCAGAGTCATCTTAACCAGGATTTTAAGGACTTTTGCCTGGAGCAAAACAAAAATGACCTTCTGTATGCCGGTTCATTCATCGCACATCTTACAGTCACTTGGGGTAGTCTGCTTCTCACCGTTGAGGCGCAAGTACTCCCAACGCATTCGAGACTTGGCACGCTAACGCGTCTTTCACATGAAGAGGGAAGGCTTTCTCCCACCCTTTGAAACGCGTTCTTGGACGTGTTTACAAAGGAGAATGGCCACAAGGCTTTTGAGGCCTTAGGGCTTGTCCCTGCTAACGGCTTAAAGAGAAGTACCCCTGCTAAAAACAACGTAGAAATCTAAACACCAAGCAACGCAAATGATTTGGGGTCGCAGTCAAAGCTTCCAAGTGACTCTGTGGACAGTATCCAAGTACAGCGGAATAAGGGTTTTCAAAGCTGGTCGAAGGGACTGGAGATGTGCTACATGAAAGAGCTCAAAGAGCAATTCGCAGTGATTACCAAAAGTCAATCGCGTAAGAGAACGAAAACCCAGCACGGTGTCACACTAGAGTGAGGCCCTAAAGTATCGCAATAGCTGCTGGGGCTTCTATAGCAGGTCAGCTATCTAAGAAGTTTCGAGTGCTGGTAGTCAAGAAAGACCTCAATCAACTTTTCAGCGCTGTGGGAACTGTGGCAAGAGTGGACATAACGCTCGAACGTGCAAAAATGATGCAGAAATGTATCTTGAATCTGATGAAAGTACAAAACACGCTGACTATTTGTTTGATAGCGAGTAGTTTAGATTGCTGCAACCTAACGTGTGTTGTGTCTGCTAAAAAATGTGTCCGGTTCGGTGGTTTGACCGGCTCGATGGTGCTTCACTATCAATTGATGACTATTATTACCAGAAATCCTCCCTTAAAGATTGCTTCTACCCTAGGGGGGGCTCCCTAAAAGAAGATAAAGTACGAGGAAATCATAATATGTGCGGTTCCGGCGTCAAGCCAGGAGTTGGGGGGGGGAGAGCGACCTTACGGTGAGGGGACGCCATCAGGGTGAACCGCGTCTTCTTTGGTGTCCATCCCTTCGTATTCCCTCTCTCCGTGGTACATCCTGTCCTGGGGTAGCTCGCTTATAACAGCCATGTCGCGGTCAGGCTGTGTGGGGAGCTCGCACGGCGGCGGTGGGCTTTCGGGACCAGATCGCATCGTCCAGCGTCCCATAGACGCGTGCCGGCTTAGTATCGTGCTCATCGCACCTGCCGTGCTACCGCTGTAGCCACTATAGCCGCTGTATGATACCTGTGTCACTTGAGATTGGCGTCGCGCCTCCCGACGGCGGACTATCTTCCGGCGGATGGAGAAACACACAAACGCCACGAGCGTCAGCCCCACGACGCTGCCAATAGCGATGCCGACGATGGCGCCGGTTGAGAGCGCGGGATCTGAAGGGTCCTGCGGCGTATCTGTCTTCGATGGCGTCGGAGTTGGGACAGTGATCTCGCGAGTAGGAGTACGCTGCGGAAACGATGGCCTCTTCCCCAGCTGGTCCATGAGGGGCCTGTTGCCCACGTCAAATCCGTCCTTGGGACTCTTGAGCGTCGCGCCGCCTTCTTTATTCCCACCAACAACACTATAGACGTCAATGGGGACGACGTTGCTTGTGACATTGGGATTGTATAATGCCCAGTACGTGTCGTTATCTCCGGCGTTGTTGAGCGTCCCCGTCCAAAGGTTGTGCTGCGCCCATGGGATGTAGGCAAGATCGCAGGCATCAGTGTCCGAGTATGTCCCGCCTATAACGTAAAACTGTGACATCGACTTGATCATGTTGCAGGAAGAACTGTAGTGCCCATATTCTGGGGGCAGTGTGGCATTTCCATGGTGATCAGGATAGACTTTCACCCAGGTAAATGACGGGAGGGTCAAGATGTATACATCTGCGAATGAGGTGGTGTTCACAACCGGAGGCGGCATACTGAGGCCGCCCCAGAGGTAGCTGTTTGCTTCTTTAATATTGCGCTTGGTGCATTGAGAATGGCAAGACCGCTTACATGTTAAAGCTTGATTTGTCGGGTGCCCATGCCACGTCAATACAGAACTGACGTCTATTTTGTGGTATCTGTCCTGTTGCCTTCTGCTTTGACCATGAGTTGCCCGCGGCATCAAACACAAAAATCTCGTCCAATGGCTGGGGAGCCACCGTGTCGTTACCATATGGCATGACCATACCCCCCATGTATACAATAATTCCAAGGTAATCGCCAACTGGGATCCAAACCATTGCGCCTTCGGCTCTCGGACTTTTATCCGGGACAGCTGCCTGAGTGAATGTGTTCGTATCGTAGGCGTATGTGTAGAAACTTGAGCTCATTTTTCGCGGTTGCGTCCATCCACTCATGGAGGCATTGCTTATCCATCCTCCATAATAATAGCCCATTCCTGTCTGTGATACACCAACTCCTGCTCCATAGGAGGCAATGTTTGGCGGAGGTTTCAAATTGGGCGTTCCAAAATCATCCCATTTGTCGTAAAGAATATCATAGCTTAGGATATGGTAGGGCTCTTGTGAATATCCGAGATTCCACTCACCGCCGTAGAGGTAGAATCTTTTATTAACATCATCACCCCATAGAACTCCACCATGTACTGTTGGAATACTACAAGGAGAGTTAGTAGATTCTTCCTAACCGGGGTGTGGGCTCCATGAAAGCAGTAAATCCAACTTCTGTCAAACAGCCAGAGAGTTCACTTGCCTGTCATTCTTGTTCAAGCTGATATTCAAATCAGGCCAAAGCTCGCCGCCTCTGTTCACAGTTTTGTTGAGATCGTGATATGCCAGCCAAGTATCTTCATTTTTGGGTTAGCCAAGGTCTTACCACTCCATTCAATTTTCGCGAAGTGGAGTACAACATCTCGGCAAGTCGACGTACTGGAAGAATTTAGGTGATCTTGTGCAAAGCCGTCAAAATTCACCCAGCCACCATCGATGTACAGCTTGTCATCAATAACAGTCGTCTGGTGGGCGAATCTCCGGCAGAAGTTGTCTCGGGGGTTTTTGGCAGTAACCGAATGGACAGCGAACAGTGCCAACAGCGCTTTCTTCAGGATGCTCAGCCACAATTGCGGACACTCAGTCGATGTCGACCTGACCCGATGTTCTGCCAAAACGTTCATCGCGAGTCTCAAAACTACCACGAGAAGATAATGAGTTGAGAAGAGCGACACTGCACCCAACCCCTCTTGGGGAGCCGAAGTTTTAAAGCTGACACCCGTGACTTGGTAGGTCTGATGAGGGCTGAATTACTGTAGCACACTCCATATTTGTATAGAATAACGCCACCGGGCTGACTGGAATGCTAATGATGTTTATAATGATGAGGTGGCCAGTTCCAGAAAAGCCTCAGAGCTGGGCATTTATTGTAAACAGTCGTGCGCTGAGGTCTAGTCATATCATCAAAACATCTATGGCTTCGGAGCCCCCTCCCTGACCTGCAAATAGGTGGTAGTCCATCCGTCACACTTCGCCGCCTAACAGGTTTGTTCAACACAAAACCCATCCTTGCGTTAAGCTTACACTAGCTCAAGGAGATTACAAAGTTATTCAAAATCCCCTTGTTAATTCTTACCGGTAGGTACCAGGTGTAAGCACGTCGGGTTGTACGGCGTCGGGCCGTAGTGTTAAAAACGCATATTTAATCATACAGTACGGAAGGAAACCTTATTCGTAGCTGATTGATTGGATGCCCTTATGTAAACTAACGGCACGACCCCGTGCGACCCGACGTTCGTACACCCTGTATATATTTTGCAATAGCCAAGCGCTGCTGCGCGGAGCTTTTAGTCTTAGTGGATGTATGGTGCTACAAACCCCGCTTCAGACGTCATTATTATTATAGACCTTTAGGACGTGGTGTCACTCGCAGATTTTCCTGATGATAGTTAATGAACAGCGGTACCCTAAAGATAGATGGCATTTGCAAGCCCGAGGGCTGATCTCCATCGTTATCTGTCTGTCTCGTGGACGACTACGGAATGTTAGCGGGTCTATAAGGTGCCGAAGCCACAGCTGGTTCTTACATTATCATTAGCAACTAGTGGGGCTGCCTAGTCTGCGGCTGTAGAGCCGCGTATTCGTTGGTTTTGATCCAGGCTGGCGAAGGATCATTGATGCGGAGAGGGATATCAGCCCCATAGTGGTGACCTGTGGCGTGCTATTTCTGACAGGAGGGCACCGATCGAAATTTCCTAGCTGTTGAGCCTCACGCTTGGGTTAGGAGCTTTGTCATTAGAGGAAGCATTATGGAGGGACGGTGAGGAATCGGCTTTGTGGGAATGTTTTTTTTTTGTTGGCCAGGAAGAGAAATCGATGAGTTCGGCAAATATAAGGTTAGATTTCAGACGGTGAGGAGAAAGAGTGGCGACACATACAACTGCGTTATACTTTAGGAATTCCGATGAAACTGGCTAGCTATGAATACAGATACGACAAAATATTCTACACACTTTCCCGAATTGGAATTTAAATAAATACAAATAAGAGCGAAAATACTAAGTTGGAATTCCAATAAGCGTTACCCGAGTAGCTTCGATGCGAGAATGCATTGAAGGTATTTTTGTACATATGCTTTATCCAAGCCTGGACAGGGGAAATCATGCGACCCAATCACATGGCCACTAACAATAGTGCCTTTCATCACATTCCCTGCGGTAGCGTTGGTATATCCATCAAGAATAGGGATGGTGCGTGCTGCACAGCTCTGAGGATACTTCTCCGCGTACAACAGTGCTTTCCGGTACCATTTTTCAAAAGCAAGCATTGACTCTCCACCGCTTGCAACACTTATGGCTCGAAAGAATTCCTCAAACGTTGAGGCCTGTGCGTTGACGAAATCATAATCTTTGCCAGTTGGATCGTTGTCTTCTTTGATGATGGCGGCAATGGTACGGCAAAGATAATCGACCGGTAGAACAGATGACATGTCCGTCTCTATTACCGGGAAAGCGCCCATTTCCAAACCCCCAACAACCAGATTGTTCAAGAAGTCCCCCCGGTCGCGTCGAAACTGTCCATTCCCTATTGCCGCAGCGATAAAAGGCAACCTATACGTCGATGCCTTCGCACCGCGAAACCTCGCCGCAGCTACCAGCTTCTCGGCGACGTACTTGGATGTTCCATACCCGTACTCTTTATCGCTCTCAGAGAGGCCGTAGCCAAGATGAATAGGGAGGGTGGATATGGTGGATATAAAATGGACAGACTTAGACCGGCCGACGGAGGCAAGGCGGAGCATCTCGTGTGTACCGAGAATGTTAGGGCCGGTGTAATCTTCGAGTGGACGCATCCAGTCCACCAAAGCTCCGGAGTGTAGAATGTAATCGACATCATCGGCCAGATCGTCGAATAAGGGTTTGGAAAGTCCGAAGAAAGGCCGGGATAGGTCACCAGGGAATGAATGTAGAAGGGGTGTGTACTTGGGTTTCCAAAGATCGTATTGAGAGAGAGTTTGGATCACGCGGTCCTGTGCTTCGCTGGCGCCGTCGGACCGCGTGAGACAGCGCACCTGTATACGATTTTCGAGGAATTGGTGGACCATGAAGGCCCCGAAGAAACCGGTCGCACCTGTCACGAAAGCTGTTTTGCGCTGTTCAGAGCGGCCTTGAACGTCTTGAGGCATGTTGCGGAATTGTATTGTGGGGTCGAGGATGCCTCTTTTTATGGACTCAATGTCGATACATGTCCCTAAAACATCCATGGCGTTGACCTTCGGCTTCTCACTCTGATTAGTCATCCTAGACTGTAGATAGTCACTGAGAGACTGGAGATCGGGGTAATGCAAGGTTATATTGGCTGGTAAGGAAATTCCAGTGAGTTTCGCCAAGCTGTTGCGTAGCAGCACCGCTGCCAAGGAGTCGACCCCCGATTCTCGTAGTGATCGACTCGCATCCAGATCATCTGTAAGGTTGTGTCCTAGTATTCTGGCTGTTATGGTTTTCACAGCACGGAGTGTAATGCCCGCACGTGAGTCGGGAGCGGCGTTGAGAAGCATATCTTTTAGATTGATGGTCTCCACTGAATGAACATCTTTTTGTGGACGAAGGAGTGAGCGTAGAAATGGAGGGACTCCACCTTGACTATCGTAATACGTTTTCAAGCGATTTGTATCGAGAATGGCTGGAATTCTCAGTGGCGCACCTGAGTCAGCAGCCTGTTCGAACAGATCCAAGCCCGTCTCTGGTGCAATCAGATCCATTCCAAGTTGCGAGAGGTGCGAGAGAGTAGTCGAACCCAGGGTGTTAATCATCCCATCACCACCCCAGGGACCATACGCTAAAGAAGTAGCGGGCAATC